>CM029017.1:38378009-38458453 GCA_016801055.1 Panax notoginseng | reverse complement strand
GGGAACCTTTTGCTCCTCTGAACATCCCAAGATAAAATATCTTGTGATTGATATCCACGTCTCTCTGCCTTAAGTGGCTCTGGCTTTTCCAAAAACTTCGGTGGCCCCTACTCCTTGAATTGCTTTGCAGTGACCAGCCGTGAGTTGCCATTGATTCCACCTGCATTTTGAATAGGAATCTCTCTCATTTGGTGTTGCATGAATTGTATAAAGCTTCTGAACATCCCATCGTTCATCATTTGGTCGGTGTTATTGTTTACATGAGGATTATTGCCTTACTGATGCACATTATCCTAGTTATTGATTGGCGGTGACTCAATGGTCTTATGTGCTCCATTGCTTATCTCAAAATTTTTAGATGCCATTTTCAAACACTACCACAAAACAAGGGTTAATTGACATGCCACATATTATTCCTATATTTCGACCGACCAATTAAATAACAAATAAGCTTAGGTAGGACACACTAGCGAATGATTTACTCGTCTCTCCCCTCCTAGTTCTAGCCTCAGATATCCGCCAGGGATCATATCCCTAAGCTTTTATACCAATTGTGACGCCCTCAAAATAGGTATATACAACCTATTCTGAGTCGCCAAATACTTGGTACATAATTTAAATACAAACTTAATTTATACAACTGTCGTGCAAACTACGATAACACAATAGCTGAGTTTTAATACAAATATTATCTCGTAGACAATATTCAAACTCAAATAAAGTCCTCATTATAATTATTTTCACACTATTTTATAGAATAGTGAGGACTACTATAGCCACCATCTTGGACCATCACTCCGTTCCCCGACTAGTCCCAGCTATATTCTCATTTTCTGAAGAGAATAATTAAAGAAAATGGTGAGCTCAACTAGCCCAGTAAAGAATATTATGACTAAGATAATGTAGAATAAATTATCCTTAGCCTTCAATGTAAACGCCCCCAAAATAGGTATACATAACTCATTCTGAGTCACAAAATATATGGTATAGAATACAAATGCAAACTTAATTATATAATTATCGGGTAACATAAGCTAAGAGTTTTAACACAAATATTGTCTTCTAAACAATATCCAAACTCAAATGAAGTCCTCATTACAATTATTATCACACTATTTTATAAAATAGTGAGGACTTCTACAGCCACCATCTTGGATCGTCACTCCATTCCCCGACTAGTCCCGGCTATGTTCTCATTTCCTGAAGAGAATAATGAAAGCAAAAGGGTGAGCTCAACTAGACCAGTTAGAAATATTATGACTAAGATAATGCAGAATAAAATTATCGTTAGCCTTCAAAAGTGTTAAATAGATAGAATACAATAAACAATAAGTTTAACTGCAGCGGAACAAGTAATCCATTTGAAGAGTCAAGTAGAGCATGATATCTACTATGATTTAAAAAGTTTATCATCAATTTTATCACTGAGACTCAGCTCAATAAATAATCAACATCACTGAATTATCCATGCACTATGGGCCAAGGATATTCATTAGTATCACATCCACGAATTATCCAAGCACTATGGGCCAAGGATATTCGTGTTATCACTAATGGTCATGATCATGACAACAACTGTCCATCAATGCACTACGGGCCAATAGGGACTTTTACCACAACACTTGTAACATTACAGGTCATACTTATATCGAATAATCCTTGGTCATAATCATACCAATCAACGGTCCATTTATGCACTACGAGACAAAGATGACTTTCATCACAATATAAACATTAGGATAATGACAACGATATAAGAATTTAATCAAACGAAATCAAGGATAAATATTAAAGATTTTTAATTTATTCAGAGTTTAAAAATGTCCAAATTGACAACATGATAACTGCTTTGTGGAGTAAAATTCAAGAATAATATTCATGTATCAAAAATAATTTGGACAGAAAAGAAATTAATTTTTTGGGTGAATAGTACACGACTGAAAAGTACCCCGTGAATAGTATTTTGTGAATAGTATCTCGTAAATAGTATTCCGATATGAAAAGATTAAAATTTAATAAGAATGTTGAAAAATGGGTAAGCGGGGGTCCATTTAATAAGCCAAATTTACAACAAATACATCATAAAAATCCCCTCTATTTATCTCAACTTACATGGCTTCACAAAACATATTTTTAATAACATTCATCATTAATATTATAACTCATAATATTAACAACCAGATCATTCCTAGGAAAGATGAGATTTTTCGATAAGGATTTCTCCCTATTAGCGCGCAATTCGGTGACTAAACCCTTTCCTCGATAGAACTTTCTAGACATTGTCAATAATGCAAATAATAATATGAATAACTTTGTCGTCTCAATTATTGATTTAATAATATAAAATATTGTGACAATAATTGAATCAATAACGTGAGACACTATGCAGCAATTACTGTGGCAATAATTGAAATAAACTGAGTGACTTCTCATGTAAGTATCAATAATCAATACCGTGTGCTACTATGCAACCATGCATATTACTGTACTTTTATCACCGGGTATTTCAACAGTTAACGGTAAAACTTTTGTCGTTATTTTTATAGTAATTCGGTTGTGGTGTCCACAATTGATTGTGCCGTCGTACGAATATTCCCTGATAAAACGAATATTCCCCGACCAATCGAATATTTTATGATAACTTGCTTACTTTGTAAAAATTTTAAATATTACCCACAACTATAACATTATATAAAATTCACACCATAATATTCAAAAATGATATTTCGAAGAAAAATTAATCTTTATTCATAAAAGTTGGGGTCTTACATTTAATAGTGTAAAAACTGATAAAATACAATAGACAACAAGTTTAACTGGAGTGGAACAAACAATCCATTAAAAGTGTCAAGTAGAGCATGCTGTCTGCTATCTTTTATGATTTAAAAATTCATCATCAATATTTTATCTCTGTAACACATCTCAATAAATAATCCACATTACCGAATTATCCATTCACTATGGGCCAAGGATATTCGTTAGTATCATATCCACGAATTATCCATGCAATACGGGTCAAGGATATTCGTTATTATCACCAGTGGTCATGATCATTTCAAACAACTGTCCATCAATGCACTACAGGCCAATGAGGACTTTTACCACATCATTTGTAACATTACAGGTCATGATTATACCAATACATAATTTCTGGTCATAATCATATCAATCAACAGTCCATCATGCATTACGGGCCAAAGATGATTTTCATCACAATATAAGTATGAGGATGATAATAATGATATAAGAATCAATCAAACGAGATCAAGGATATATATTAAAGATTTATAATTTAATTTATCCAGAGTTTAAGAATGTCCAAATTGTCAACATGATAACTAATTTGTGTAGGAAAATTCAAGAATGATATTCATGTATCAAACATAATTTGGACAGAAAGGAAATCAATTTTTGTCGTGAATAGTATCCCGTGAATAGGATTTCATGAATAGTATCATATGAATAGTACCGTATGTATAAATAGTATCGTATGTATGAATAGTACCCCTGAATAGTACTCTGGCATGAAAAGATTAAAATTTAATAAGAAAGCTCAAAAAAAAATTCTGTGAAACGATACTAGATGAAGCGCAAAATTCAAGGATATTCTACTAATTTCAAGGAGTATAGAAGTAATACTAATAAAAATAATTGTAGATTTAGGAATATAAAACGAAATATTATTACTTACATATTATAAAGTATGGAAGAAAATAATATTTCTTACGAATATTAAACGAAATTAATATCCCTTACCTTAGTAGGAAAGTAATTTTAACTAGTATAGCGGATATATTCTGAAAGAAAACTTGCACTGTTTTCTACACTCAAAATATCCTTATACTCAAAAGAAATACGCTCAATATTACTGAAGAAGAATTCTCTAATTCTGGTGTGATTTTCATTTTTAAACCAACCATCCTATATATAGGAGAATGACAGGGTACTATTTAAGAAAAAATCACAGGTGAACAGTAAGGAAAAATCACGAGTGACTGAATCGGCGGATTTTTGATTTTTACTATTCATTACTGTGCAATAAAATATTCTAATAAAATAAAAAATTTATATAAAATATAATATATTCTATTTATAATCTAATAAAATGAATAACTTTATATATAATATAAAAAGTATTCTATTTTATATAAAAAGTTTTCTGCTTTATTACTATTATAATAATAATAAAACAAAAATTGAGATAACTTTCTACCGGCGATTTTGAAAAATGACTAAGTGGGGAGTCCATGTAATAAGCCAAAACTTACAACAAATACTTCATAAAAATCCCTCTATTTATCACAAATCACTTGACTTCACTAAACACATTTTTAATCTTTCAATATTTATTCATCATTAATATTATAACTCGCAATATTAACAATCAGATCATTTCCAGGAAAGAGGGGGCTTTCCGATAAGGACTTCTCCTTATTAGCGCGCAATTAGATGACCTAACTCCTTTCTTCGACAGAACTTTCTAGACATTGTCAATAATGTAAATAATAATATGAATAACTTTATCATCTCAATTATTGATTTAATAATATAAAATATTGTGCAAATGATACTGTGACAATAATTGAATCAATAATATGAGATACTATGCAGCAACTACTATAGCAATTATTAAATAAACTGAGTGACTTCTCACGTATGAATCAATAATCAGAGATACTATACAATACCGTGTGCTACTGTGCAACCGTGCGTATTACTATACTTTTATCACCAGGTATTTCAACAGTTAACGGTAAAATTTTTGTCATTATTTTTATAAAAAGGTTATTTCTGTCACTTTCTATATTCGACAGTACTTCTGTTGTGGGGTCCACCAATGATTGTACCATCGTACGGATATTCCCTGATAAAACGAATATTCCCGAACCAAACGAATATTTTATGACAACTGTTGTGCTTTGTAAAATTTGTAAATATTACCCACAACTATAACATTATATCAAATCCACACCTTATTATTCAAAATAACATTTAGACAAAATTAAATCTTTATTTATAAAAATTGGGGTCTTATAGGTGACCTCCATACCCCACTTCAGACTAAAATTTCCTACACCAAACCAAGTCGGTGAGGTTAAGGGAGACTTGGATATTGCTCTGAGGTGCTATTGTAACACTTTGATTTAATGGGGGGTCGAGGTTGGGGTCAGTAAGCAGAGGTAGACAATTGTGATTGAGGTAAAACCGTTCAATAAAGAAAGTACTAAACCGCTCGCCTACCCAACAGAAGAGACAAAAAATGTGATGCCCCAAAAATAGGTATACATCACCCATCTTAGGTCTCCAAATACATGGTACAGAATACAACTATAAACTTAATTATACAACTGTCGTGTAAAATACGACAAAACATAGCTGAGAGTTTAAACAAGAATATTGCCTTCTAAACAATATCCACACTCAATGGAGTCCTCATTACAATTATTATCATACTATTTCACAGAATAGTGAGGACTACTAATGCACCATCTCGGACCATCACTCCGTTTCCCGACTAGTCCCAGCTATATTCTCATTTCCTGAAGAGAACAACGAAAGCAAAGGGTGAGCTCAACTAGCCCAGTAAGAAATATTATGACTAAGATAATGCAGAATAAATTATCGTTAGCCTTCATTAGTGTTAAACTGATAAAATATAATAAACATCAAGTTTAACTGCAGCGGAACAAGCAATCCATTAGAAGAGTCAAGTAGAGCATGATATCTACTATCTTCTATGATTTAAAAAGTTTATCATCAATTTTATCGCTGAGACTCAACTTAATAATTAATCCACATCATCGAATCATTCCTGCACTACGGCCAAGGATATTAATTAGTATCCCAACCATGAATTATTCATGCACTACGGGCCAAGGATATTTGTATTTTTATCAATGGTCATGATCATACCAACAACTGTCCATCAATGCACTACGGGCCAATGAGGACTCTTACCACATCATTTGTAACATTACGGTCATGATTATACCGAATAATCACTTATCATAATCATACCAAGTCCATCTATGCACTACGGGCCACAGATAACTTTCATCATAATATAAGCACGAGGATGATGACAATGATATAAGAATTCAATTAAAAAAAAGCAAAGGATAAATTTTTAAATATTTATAATTTAATTTATTTAGAATTCAATAATATCTAAATTGTCAACATGATACTGCTTTGTGGAGTAAAATTCAAGAATAATATTGTATCAAAAATGATTTAGACCGAAAAAAAATCAATTTTTATCATAAATAGTACTCTGGGTGAATAGTATTCTGTGAATAGTAACTCGATATGAAAAGTACCCCGAATCGTCGGGTGAATAATATTCTAGTGAATAGTAACTGAGTGAATAGTAACTCGTGAATAGTACTCCGGGTAAAAATATTGATTTTTAATAAGAAAGTTTAGATCAATATTTCAATGAAACGATACTGGATAAAGTGTAAAACTCAAGGATATTCCACTAATTTCAGGAATTATAGAAGCAATACTTACCATAGTAAGTTTAGATTTAAGAATATGAAAAAAAAAATATACGAATCTACAAATGGATTTTCACCCGTTATGCGGTAGTCCGCGTAGACATATCATTTTCATAATTTAATAACAATTGAATACAAAGGGTTATTCACCAGGCATGCGGTAGTCTGCGTAGACAGGTTATTCCCACAGAATAATAAAGAATTGAATAACAAAAGAATACACCATGCATGCCGTAGTCCGCGTAGACAGGTTATTCCAATAGAATAATAAAGAATGGAATAACAACCCTTACGAGTATTGAAAGAAAATAACTTTCTTCATGAATACGAAAGAAATAATACCCCTTATGAGTATTGAACGAAGATAATATTCCTTACGAATATGAAAAATAATATCGTAAGCGAATATGAAATAAATAGCACCCCTTACCTTAGTAGAAGATTGAATACTGAAGTAAGGTAGTAGCAGAATATTCCTCTTCCTTCTCTCTAGAGTTTCTCTCTCTAGAGTTTCAGTGAATTTATAAGAAATAATGAAGGAATGAGCTTCTATTTATAGGAAAAAGGATTGAATAGTAACTAATTCATGAATGGCCCAGATTAATTCACTTTTAAACGGACGGTCCATATTGATTTACTATTAGAACTTAAAGCAACGGTCCATACTGATTTACTATTAAAACTTTAAACCAGCAATCCATATTAATTTACTATTATAACTTTCCACCAGCGGTCCATATTGATTTACTATTATATCTTCAACCAGCGATCTATATTGATTTACTATTATAACTTCAACCAACGGTCTGAAAAATTAGCATATCTCCTCGTGGAATAATAAGCCAAACTTATAACAAACACCTCATAACAAACCCCTCTATTTATATAAAAAATTGAATAAATAATTACCACAAATCACTTATCTTTAATAAACACATTTTTAATCTACTAGCAATTATTCATCATTAATATTATAACTCACAATATTTAACAACCAGATCATTCTCAGGAAAGAGGGGGCTTTCCGATAAGGATTTCTCCCTATTGGCGCGCAATTAGGTGACCAAACCTCTCCTCGACAGAACTTTCTAGACATCGTCAATATTTCAAATAATAATATGAATAACTTTGTCGTCTCAATTATTGATTAAATAATATAAAATATTATTCAGATGATACTGTGATAATAATTGAATCAAATAACGTGAGATACTATGCAGCAATTACTGTAGCAATAATTGAGTATAACTGAGTGACTTTTCACGTAAGCATCAATAATCAATACCGTGTGCTACTATGCAACCACGCGTATTACTGTTCTTTTACCATCGGGTATTTCAACAGTTTAACGATAAAACTTTTGCTGTTATTTTATAAAAAGATATTTCTGTCGTTTTCTAACTCCGACAGTTATTCCGTTATGGGGTCCACCAATGATGGTGTCGTCCTATAAATATTCTCCGATAAAAAGAATATTCCCCGACCAAACGAATATTTCCCGACACAACGAATATTTTATATCAACTTGGTTACTTTACAAAATTTTCACATATCACCCTTAACTTTAGCCCTTTATCAATTTAACCATTAAATAGAATAATAATTATAAGAAAATTGAATACTTTCATTTCATAAAATATAGAGTTGATACCGAGAAATAAAGACACGATTGTGAAGATTGGTTCAGGCCTAGGCAAACCCCTTTAAACAGGGCTAATCGAGTTGCTTCAGGTGTATGTGGATATCTTTGCATAGGTACCCAGTGATATGCTTGTGATAGATGAATCTATCGTTGTGCATAAGTTGTGTGTAGATCCTACCAAGAAACCTGTCTGACAGAAGAGGAAGATCTTTGTCCCCGAATGGCAGAAGATTATTGATGATGAGGTGACCAAGTTATTAGCAGCCAACTTCATTTTTAAAATTAATTACCTTGAATGACTGACGAATGTGGTGCTAATGCAGAAACATAATGGAAAGTGGATGATTTGTATTGACTATACAGATCTGATTAAGGCGTGTTTGAAAGATTTTTACCCATTTACGAATATTGATTAGTTAATCGACGCTACTTCGGGATTTGTGACAACACGAGAAATCGGATAAACTTATAAATTAAGTTTAAAAAAATATTAATTAATAAAATAATTTTTTATTAATAATATTATGTATTATGTGTTTATTATTCGTCCTATGAATTAGGACGAATATAAAACTTTAGGATTTTGGCCACGTGGTAGAATAAATGCATAAGAATTTTGAAGACAAAAATAAAAAAATTCCCGAGAAAAAGATGAAATATGCATTATTCACCGAAGAACGATATGAGCTAGGGTTAAACCCTAGGCTTTTTACAGAGATTAGAATGTCCTAACGACATTCCTTTTCAAGATTTGTCAGTAATATGTCGTGAAAAGTCATATTATCTAATAAAAGTTTTTCTCAAAAAACGTGCACAAATCGAAATAAAAATGACAAAAAAATATTTTTATCAACTTTTCAATCGTTTAACCATGTTTTGGGAAAATACCGCTGAAAACACTTTTCAGCAAAATATATTTTTTTGTTTCTCGATATTTCGAAGAACACATAAACGATATAATAACGAGGAAAGACGGAATGTCCAATAAAATTTTGAAAATGAGAAACGCAGTTTTTCGACCGTGTTTTAAGTAAAGACATTTAAATAAAAAAAAGAATTCGAGTATAATATGAATTATTATGCAAGAAGAATATGAAAAGAATACGAGTATAATACGAATTATTATATAAGTATAATAAGAGAATAGTACGATGTATAATACAAAAATAATACGAAGTATAATACGCGTATAATACGAAAAATATACGATATAAATACGAAAAGTCAAAGTCAAAAAGTCAAGTCAATAAAAGTGGTTAGCTTTTTCACTTTCCCACCACTTAACCATAGGTGATTTAAATTTAACCATGGTTAATTGGTGTGTAGTTAGGTTAAGAAATGTGTGGCCAAAAGTGAGGAGGTGTGAATAGTAAACAGTGACATTACATTTATATATGTGGTGGATGATGAAGGGATGGTTTGTAAGATTTGAAACTTAAGGGTTTTGACTATACAAGACTCTATGTTAAGTGACCAATTCGTAAGGAAAGCAAAGTTATTCTAAAGACTATTCTACCCTAAGTCTAGCTTCCTTTATAAAGCTAAGACATTTTCTTAATGTGTTAGTTTTTCAACTAACACATTCAAGAGCAAAGCATAATATATTGAGAGAGAGGAATTTCGGATTGGAGAAGGAAGAAGGAGGAAGAAAAGCTAGCTAAATTGCAAGCTTTGTCGATAGAGAAAGAAGAATCAAGAAAAATGGTAATACCAAAAGCTAGTGTTAATCCATTTTTCTTTAGGTTTCATATGAAGAATCATATAGCATAATGAAAATGGAAGTATAAGATGATAATGAATGATATTAATATGGTTTAACCATAGCAATATGTAAGTAATAAAAATTTGAAATTTATTTCATCTATTTTCTTTTAAAAGCTTTTATATGAATCATGAATTACTTAGTAAGTTGGACTATTAGGATGAATCATATGAACGTTCCAGAGAAATAATGAAGAATTAGTGGATTTAAAACACTAATATGCATGAAAAAGTGAAATCGTAATTAAAATAATAGTTTAAAAAGAATAATGAACGAAGAACACGAAGAACGAGCTGTTGATGAACAAATTTAAAACCATCTAATTAGATCTTATTTTTGATGGACAAGTTTAAAACTATCGTATATATATATCTTGATATATGTTTGGTTAGGAGATAAAGAAGTATAAGAAATTTTCCACGAAGAACGGATAATGAAATGGTAACCATTGAAATCGTAGTTTACTATGATTTTTGGACGAATTTAAAAAGTAAGTTAATGATCCTGAACAAATAAGGTTGCATTATAATATTAGAGAACATTGAAAACGTGAGTCGTGGACTTAAGAACGAATTCATTCCGGTTTCGTATAAGTAAGTTACGGACGAACGAATGAAAAACGTTAAAAACGTAAAATGAACGAACGATGAAATTTGAGTCTATAAAAAGGCTTGTTAACGGATTCAGAAAAATATTTTGTCCAGGGGAAAACGTAGTATGTTAAAAAAGAACGAAAATGGCTTTGTAACGGATTTGTTCCGAGTTATAACGAAGGAGTACGAATTAACAAGTAGGCGATTCGTACATATTCAACACTTAGAAAATTTTTTGAGTTTTGGTACTGCTCAAAGCTTGGGGAAAGAATACGAAACGGATGTGAACATAAATTTCAATCAATATAACACTTTAAGAAGCGATCAAGACCTTAAGTAAAGGTTAAAGGAAGAATTAAATATAAGTAATGTATCCGTAAAATACTTAAACGCTGTAAATACAAAGTATTTGTTCTTAGCATACGAAAGATCGTATGACTTAGAAGTTAATTACTAGTAATGAAATTGTTGTTCACATATTGTATCACTATTGTAACTGATTAAAACTTTAAGTAAAGGTTGAATGAAAGTTCAAAAGTTAAACAATGTAAGAATTTAACACTTAAACCGATAAAGACATTTAGTGTACGCCTAAGATTAACATGATTAGCATACTCGTGAGTGTTTGGTTTGGAGTAAGGAAGAATGATGAAGGATGTGTATACGTTGAGAAGCCAAGTTAATTTAATAACTTGTAAAGTGTTCAAAGTCAAATAAATTGGACATTGTAAGATATGAACTAGAAGAAATCTAAAGCTATCATTGATGATAATAATAAGGGTTATGACATCTACGAATGTTGTAACATTAAAATGGAAGATTATAATACGTGTTGTGACGTCTCCGAATGTCGTAATGTTGAAAAGACAAGAAAGTTGTAACATGTGATAACGAACATAACGATCAAGGAAAGGAATCCGATTTTAATAACACGGACATAAAAGTAATGAATAAAGTTAAAGTAAGTCGGTGATTAACGAATTCATGTAACTAATGGATGAATTGTCCTTATGTGATATATAGGGATTAAGAAGAGCAGTACAGTGTAAACTGTTAGCTGTAAGTTGTGCTTAAGGCAATTTTTCTAACTTCATTCATATTTAGATTGAATGCTAGTTTCTTTAATTTACTCAAATGTTGTATCTAAGTAAGTTATAATCTATGTGCAAATGTGTTATGTTTGTGCAAGATGTATACCATGAATTGTGTTATGTGTCAATTGTTTGCACTTTTGTGCTTTTAAGATGAATTGTTCTATGATTGAACTATTCAAGCTGTAAGAGTTTTGTTTATTCATGAACTGTGTAAAGAATGAATTGTGTTGATTATTTCAACAAGGAAAAGGTAAGAATGGTATGTTAAGTTTAAGTTGTTGCACAATCGTACTCTTTAATTGTTGATGTGTAGTATCTGAGTTAAACAACTCCTTTGTTATGGGCAAAGGTTGAAGATGAAATAGTAACCGATCTAACTCGTTGTAAAAGGTAATGTAGATGAGAAACTAGTTCATTAGTTTTTGGTGGGGAGCCACTCAGCTTACTATATTGATAATTGTTGAAGACTCGATGTGTGTTGAGTATTAGATTTATGTATATGTATGTTGAAAATGTGATTCGTTTCACATATATAGTTTTGTACGATGAATTAAGTCATAGAAGTGTTAAACGAAATGTTATTGATGTTTTAAATGATAGGAAACAACGATTATTCCTGTTGTTCATAATGCTTCATAAATCTTGTTCAGTTATTAAAGTTTTCTAAAGAAAGAATATATGAGTCTTGATTTTGTTGTTATAAAACTGCTAGAACTTGCTGAGCTATCTAATGCTCACACTTACTTAAAATAAAAACATTTTCAGCGACGATAAAACGAACTAAAGGATCATGTGAAGATCAAGCTAATAGGTATCTTGGTGAAGTGTTATTCATTATATGGATGAGCGTGAAGATAAAAGAGAAGTCCGAGCTGAGACTTGTAGAATATTTAATTAAATTGTTATATATCTGTAGTGGCGGATGAAAGTCACACTTCTAATGAAGTAAAGAATAATGTAATTATCATTATTTGTAATGTATTGAAGATTTTAAGGTAATAGAATTTGGGATTTGAAGAAGTATATTATTATATTTTGATGTTTTAAATATAACTCTAAGATATATGAATGTATGTAAGGAATGAGAAGCACTAGTGATGCACCGAATTCGGGTTTGAAGATAGACCAAATTTAAGGGCGTTATAGGATTTGCTCTGCTGAGCTTCATAAATACATTTTTTGGGATATAACTAAATCTCAATGTGTAAGAAGGATATCCCGAAGACAGTTTTTATCACTTATCGGGCTATTTACGCCTATAAGAAAATGACGTTCGAGTTGCTTAACGCGGGAGCTACTTACCAAAGGATGATGAATTACGTATTTAGTAAACAGCTCGGCCATAATATAGAGGATTATATGGCTGACATGATCTTCAAAATCGTTATGAGTCTGGACCTTTTGGATGATCTGGAGGAGTGTTTTCAGGCTATCAGAAGTTACAATATACGCCTGAATCTGACGAAGGGTACTTTTGGTCTCGGTTCGGGAAAATTCCTTGGTTATTTGGTCAACAAGAGAGGTATCGAATGTGACGCCCCCCAAATAGGTATACACAACCCATTCTGCGTCGCCAAATACATGATACATAACTCAAATACAAACTTAATTTACACAATATGACAAACGTAAGCTGAGATTTTTAACACGAATATTATCTCGTAGACAATATCCTAACTTAAATGAAGTTCTCATTACAATTATTATCACACTATTTCATAGAATAGTGAGGACTACTATAGCAACCATATTGGACCATCACTCCATTCCTTGACTAGTCCCAGCTATACTCTCACTTCTTAAAGAGAACAACAAAAGAAAAGAGTGAGCTCAACTAGCCTAGTAAAGAATATTATGACTAAGATAATGCAGAATAAATTATCATTAGCCTTCAACAGTGTAAAACTAATAGAATACAATAGACAACAAGTTTAACTGTAGCAGAACAAGTAATCCATTAGAAGAGTGAAGTAGAACATGATGTCTACTATCTTCTATGATTTAAAAGTTCATCATCAATATTTTATCTCTGCAACACAATTCAATAAATAATCCACATTACCGAATTATCCATGTTGTACTACGGGCCAAGTATATATTCGTTAGTATCACATCCACGAATCATCCATGTACTACGGGCCAAGGATATTCATTATTATCACCAATGGTCATGATCATGCCAACAACTGTCCATCAATGCACTACGGGCCAATGAGGACTTTTATAACATCATTTGTAACATTATGGGTCATAATTATACCGATACAAACATAATCATACCAACAACTTTTCATCAATGCATTACGGGCCAATGAGGACTTTCATTACAATATAAGCATGAGGATGATGACAATGATATAAGCATCAATCAAACGAAATCAAGGATAAATATTAAAGATTTTTAATTTATCCAAAGTTTAAAAATGTCCAAATTATCAACATGATAATTATTTTGTGGAATAATATTCATGTATCAAAAATAATTTGGACATAAAAGAAATCAAATTTTGTCATGAATAGTACCCCGGGTGAATAGTACCCGAGTGAATAGTACCCCGTGACTAGTACTCTGACATAAAAAGATTAAAATTTAACAAGAATGTTCAGAAAAATATACTTGTGAAACGATACTAGATGAAGCACAAATTTCAAGGATATTCTACTAATTTCAAAGAATATAGAAGCAGTACTTAACAAAATGAGTGTAGAATTAGGAATATAAAATGAAATAATATTACTTACATACTACAGAGTGTGGAAGAAAATATTATTTCTTACGAATATTGAACAAAATAATATCCCTCAGCTTAAAAGGAGAGTATTTTTGACTGGTAGGGTGGGGATATTCTTGAAAAAAATTTGCACTATTTTCTACACTCAAAGCTTCCTTAAACTCTAAAGAAATACGCTCAATATTATAGAAGAAGAATTCTCTGATTCTGGTGTGATTTTTAAATCTAAACTAATCATCCTATTTATAGGAGAATGGAAGGATACTATTTAGAAAATAAAATCATGGACACATAGTAAGACCATCACGGGCGCCGAATTCATTCGGCTGAATATTTTTTTCTGATTTACTATGCTGCACTATGCAACACTATGTAGTACTATGCAATAATAAAATATACTATATTATATTTTATATAAAAAACAAAACTTATAATATATATATATATATATAAAGGTGATGTGTATATATATATATATATATATATATATATATATACAACTTTCTACCGATAATTTTGAAAAATGAGTAAGTGGGGGTATGTGTGTTCACCAAATTCGATATTTTCGATTTTCTAGGTGAATCAGACCGGTTCGAACCAGTCGGTTCGGGATTGGTTCAGTACAAACCGATTTTCGGTACCGATTTCGGTTACCAATTTCTTAGGTCCGGTACATACCAGACCGAACTTGTTGTACCAGTCCAAATTCCTTTTTAAATAATTTCTATACTTAGCCTTGTAGAATTAGCTTAAAGTCTACTCTATTTATAAAATAGAAATAACTTAACCTTGTATAATTGGCTTAAAGAATATTTGATGAAATTTGATGAAATAGAAATTTGATGAACCTTTTACAAAATAGAAATAACACAAGAAAAGAATATTTGATGAAATTTGAATGGGTGGTCTCCTCTATTTATAAAATAGAGGTAAGACAATAGAACACAAATTAGACAATATGGGATGTTGGTAAGATAAGAGAAACAAGTGAGTGTCAAGTCCCACATTGGTTAATTGGAAAAAATCTAAGAAAGTTTTCATTATAAAATGAGTACTAAGAGAAGCCTTAATAGTTGGTGGTTTATTAGTTTCATATTGATTAAATTGGTAAAAATATAAAGAAATTAGATAAAAATTTTAATTATGTACTATTATAATATAAACTTAAAGAGAACACCCAAATCCTACAAACTTAAAGAGAACACCCAAAAGAGTGTCTAAAGATAAGTAGACTTGCATTCAAAAGCACCCCCAAGATTTCCAACTCGGGTAGTGAACATATGCTTACCATTATAGAGGCATATAATATTTGGTGGTTTGGTGGTTTCCAAGTCCCATATTGATTAATTTATAAAAGTCTAAAGAAGTTTTTCTATAAAAAACTACCTAGTGAGATCTTATTAGCCAAGTCCCACATTGGTTAACTTATAAAAGTGTAAGGAAATTTTTCTTATAAAAAGACTACCAAGTGTGACCATAATAGCCAAGTCCCATATTGATTAATTTATAAAAGTCTAAGAAATTTTCCTTAAAAAAAGACTACCAACCTTAATAGTCAAGTCCTACATTGGTTAGTTGGTAAAAGTCTAACAAAGTTTTTTTTATAAAAAGATTTTTTGCTTGTAGAAGGCTGGTACAAGTCTTGGGCTCTACCTTGGGCCAAATTATAATCCTAGTACAAGTTTTGGGCTGCCATACATTGGGCTGAATTATGGCTTAAAAGGAAATCTTGAGCTGCTATTTTCTTGGGCCGGATTTTGGTTAAAATTGGTCTGAATTTTGGCTTAATGGGGTCGGATCAAGTAAGGTAAAAATCGGTACCAATCCAGAATCGGATCGGCTAATCGGTCTGGTATACCGGTTCAACCGGTACCGGTATCAGTACCCTATTTTGAGTTCTTTCGGTATTTGGTCAGGCTCGATTTAGGGCGGTTCAGTTCGGTTTTTTACCGGTGAACACTCCTAAGTGGGGGTCCATATAATAAGTAAAATTTACAATAAACACTTTAATAAAAAATCCTCTTTTTATCTCAACTCACTTGGCTTCACAAAAAATATTTTTAACAATATTTATTCATCATTAATATTATAACTCGCAATATTAATAACCAGATCATTCTCAAGAAAGATGGGGCTTTCAGATAAGGATTTCTCCATATTGGCGCACAATTAGGTGACCAAACCCCTTTTCTCGACAGAACTTTCTAGACATTGTCAATAATACAAATAATAATATGAATAACTTTGTCGTCTCAATTATTGATTTAATAATATAAAATATTGTGACAATAATTGAATCAATAATGTAAGATACTATGCAGCAATTACTATGACAATAATTAAATAAAACTGAGTGACTTCTCATGTAAGTATCAATAATCAAAGATAATGTACAATACGGTATGATACTATGCAACCACGCATATTATTGTACTTTTATCACTGGGTATTTTAACAGTTAACGATAAAACTTTTGCCATTATTTTTATTAAAAGTTATTTCTATCATTTTCAAACTTCGACAATAATTCTGTTGTGGTGTCCACCAATGATTGTGTCATCGTACGAATATTTCTTGATAAAACGAATATTCGCCGACCAAACGAATATTTTATGACAACTTGCTTACTTTACAAAATTTGTAAATATTCCGCACAACTATAACATTATATCAAATCCATACTTCAAAAAGATATTTAGAGAAATTAATTTTTATTCATAAAAGTTGGGGTCTTACAACCTCCACTTCTTATGAAATTTTGTCCTCGAAATTGGTGTACATACATGGTATGTCGAAGAGGTGAGAATACCTTGATTTTATTTCAGATTCTAACTCCTAGGTCATTTCCTCAATATTATGGTTTCTCCACAAAACTTTGACTTGAGGTATAACCTTGGAGCGTAGAATATATTCCTTCTTATCCAAGATTTTAACAGGTACCTCTTCAAATGTTAAATCTTCCGCTATCTCGTCTGGTTCTAATTTAATAATGTGGTTCGGGTCTTTCACATATTTACGTTAAATAGATATATGAAAAATATTATGAACACGAGACATACTTGGAGGTAAGATGAGTCTATAGGCCACAATTCCTACTCGATCGAGGATTTCAAATGTGTCAATGAATCAAGGATTGAGCTTATCTCTCTTTCTAAATCTCGTAACTCCCTTCGATGGAGTAACATGTAACAACACATGATCTCCAACATTGAATTCCACGTCCCTTCAATGAAGATCAACATAACTCTTTTATCGATCTTGTGAGGTTTTTATACGTTGTCGGATCATTTGAATCTTTTCTGTTGTCATGCGTACCAATTTTGGTCCCAACAACGTTGCTTTACCCACCTCATCTCCACATACTGGATAACGACACTTTCATCCATACAACGCCTCGAATGGAGTCATGCATATACTTGCTTGATAACTGTTATTGTAGGATAATTCCACTAATGGCAAAAACTTGTCCCAACTTCCTTTGAAGTCTAGGACATAGAGTCTTAATAGATCTTCAAGAGTTTGAATAGTCCTCTCTGAATGTCCGTCCGTCTAAGGATGATATGCCAAACTGAATCGTAAATCCGTGCCCATAACTTTTTACAAACTAACCCAAAATCGTGTAGTGAATATTGGGTCTTGATCAAAAACTATGGATACTGGCATACCATGCAGTCTTATAATCTCATTTATGTATATACGAGTAAGACGTTCAAGTGAATAAGTTTCTCGTATAGATAAGAAATGAGCAAACTTGGTTAATCTATCAACAATGACCCAAATTGCATCTATACCATGAGAAACCTTGGGAAGACTAGTAACGAAATCCATGGTAATGTGTTCCCACTTACATTCTGGAATTTTAAGTGGTTATAATGGACCTTTTGGCACTTGATGCTCTGCCTTGACATGTTGACAAGTTAGACACCTTGAGATAAACTCCGCGATCTCTCTTTTTATATTGCTCCACCAAAATGTATGTCGAAGATCACGATACATTTTGGTAATTCCAGGATGGATTACAAACGGTGTGTTGTGCACCTCCATCATGATTTTAAACTTTAAATTAGGGTCGTTAGGAACACAAAGTCTGGAGTTGACTCAAAGTATTCCATCTTTGTGATGCCCCCAAAATAAGTATACACAACCCATTCTGAGTCGCCAAATACACGGTACAAAATTCAAATACAAACTTAATTTATACAACTGTTAAGTGTCGTGCAGAATACGACAAAATATAAGATGTAAGTTTTAATACAATATTGTCTCCTAGACAATATCCAAACTCAAAATAAGTCCTCATTACAATTATTATCACACTATTCTTATAGAATACTGAGGACTACTATAGCAATCATCTTGGTCCATCACTCCATTCCCTGACAAGTCCCAACTATATTCTCATTTCCTGAAGAGAATAATGAAAGAAAAGGGTGAGCTCAACTAGCCCAGTAAAGAATATTATGACTAAGATAATGCAGAATAAATTATCGTTAGCCTTCAACAGTTTAATAACTGATAGAATACAATAGACAACAAGTTTTAGATCAACAACTGCAGGGGAAAAAATAATCCATTAAAATAGTCAAGTAGAGCATGATATCTACTATCTTCTATGATTTAAAAGTTTATCATCAATTTTATCGCTGAGACTCAGCTCAATAAATAATCCACATCATTGAATTATCCATGCACTATGGGCCATGGATATTCATTATTATCACATCCACGAATCATCCATGCATTACGAGCCAGTGATATTCGTTATTATCACCAATGATTATGCCAAACAAAAATTCATCTTTGCACCCTTGGCCGAAGAGAACCCATGGTCATGATCATACCAATAACTGTCAATCAATGCAATACGGGTCAATGAGGACTTTTACCATATCATTTGTAACATTACAGGTCATGATTATACTGAATAATTTTTGGTCATAATCATACCAATCAATAGTTCATCTATGCACTACGGGCCAAAGATGACTTTCATTAAAATATAAGCATATGGATGATGACAATGATATAATAATTCAATCAAATGAGATCAAGGATATAATATTCACGTATCAAAAATAATTTGGACAGAAAAGAAATCATCTTTTTCGTCAATAGTATCCTGGGTGTAAGACCCTAACTTTTTATAAATAAAATCAAATTTTCTCTATTTATTATTTTGAAATAGTAAGGGGTTGATTCGATTAATGTGGTTAGTTATGGGTAAAATGCGTAAATATTTTAAATAAGCAAGTGGTTATAAAATATTCATTATTGTCAGAGAATATTCATTTGGTCGTGGAATATTCTTGTTGGCGGGGAATATTCGTACGACGGCGCAGCTATTTGTGGGCCCCATAACGAAAAACTGTCGGATGAAAAAAATGGCAAGTATTAGTTTTTATAAATAACGACGGATGAAGAAAACGACAAGTATGAGTTTTTATAAATAACGGCGTAGTTGTTACCATTAACACCGTTGGAATACCCGGTGGTTAAAATATAGTAATACGCGGTGTTGCACAGTAGCACACGGTATTGCACCAATTATTAATTCTTACGTAAGAAGTCACTACTCAATAATTGTTACAGTAATTACTGTTCAATATTTTATTTTATTGATTCAATAATTGCTACGTTGATATTTTATATTATTGATTCAATAATTTTCATTGTACAGTATTTCAAAGTATCAGATTAATAATTTATAAAATTTGAATAATATTATTAAATAGCATTATTGGCAATGTCTAAGGAAGTTCTGTCTAGAAGAGGTTATTTAATTGCGTGCCAGTAAGGAGAAATCATTATCGGAAGGCCCCTTCTTTCATAAGAACGACCTAGTTGTCATTATTGTGACTCTGTAATATTATTTGTGAATAATTAATTATTGATTTATATGATAAGAAAAATATTTATTTTATGTGAATATAAATGGAGGAATTTTTAGAAAAGTAACAATTGTTGAAAATTGATATTTTATCTTTTCAGATAAAATAATTCATTCAAATATATTATTATATTACATTATAAATTTATAATGCGATAATACAATAATATAATAATGGTAATTTTTTTACAATGAATGTGTGATACATGAATAAATGAGGAGGAAGAGTATTTTTGTTACAATAAATGCTAAAAACATGTTAAACATATTGGCGGATCCCATTTTGACTGAAATTTGATTATAGCCTGCAAAATCGTCTATATTATCGAGCATATTTATGTGAGTATTTTGATACTTTGAGTGTTGCTATGTGGTGCAAGTTTTTTTCAGCGTTATATCTGATATTCCAGCCAGAAGTACTGTTCTTTTGAGGTAAGAGATGTTATTTTTTTCGTAAATGATATTATTTCTTTCAATATCATTATACCGGAATATTAGTATTAATTTTATTATGAAATTCTTATCTTTTCATGTCGGGGTTACTATTCACGAGTTACTATTCACGAGTTACTATACATGAGTTACTATTCATGAGTACTATTCACGAAGTATGATGATTTTTCTTGTGAAATTTCTACCTTCTAGTTTCGGGGTTACTATTCATGTATACGATACTATTCACGTATATGGCACTATTCATGAATACGACAATATTCACAGAAAAATTAAAAAAAAATTCTATGTCCAAGATTGTCTATTATGGTTCCTATCTTTGATTGGATCTATGTTTTGATCTTCATTTTTGATTTCTGCTCCACAATTGATTATTATAGAGTATTTTTGAACTTGGATAAACTAAAGTACGAATCTCTAATCTTTGTCTTTTTATCTATCTCTGGATTCGTTTTCTTAAAAATATTTTTATTATTCACAGTCCTAAATGAAGATATAACTGAATATCTTTGGTTTGTAGTGCAAAGATGAAGGATTACCTGATGAATATCTTTGGGCCATAGTGCAAAGATGGACAGGTGTTGAGATGAACATGACCAACTGGTGTTACAAATGAATATCTTTGGCCCGTAGTGCAAAGATGAATATTTGATGATTGATGTTACATGGATTAAATATTGA
This sequence comes from Panax notoginseng, assembly GCA_016801055.1. Taxonomy (NCBI): domain Eukaryota; kingdom Viridiplantae; phylum Streptophyta; class Magnoliopsida; order Apiales; family Araliaceae; genus Panax; species Panax notoginseng. Next base: position 38,437,109 of record CM029017.1, on the reverse strand, counting down.
TGATAGACTTTTAAATTCATAGATGATAGTAGATTTCATTCTCTACTTAATTCTTCTAATGAATTATTATTTTCGCTGCAGTTGTTGTTCTAAAACTTGTTGTCTATTGAATTCTATCAGATTTTTCTCTGTTGAGGACTAAGGATAATTTGTTCTACATTATCTTAGTCATAATATTTTTTACTGGGCTAGTTGAGCTCACCCTTTTCCTTTTTGTTCCATTTTTCTTCTCAGGAGGTGAGAATATAGCGAAAACTTGTCGGGGTATGGAATGATGGTTCAAGATAGTTATTTTAGTAGTCCTCACTATTTTGTAAAATATTGTATCAATAATTGTAATGAGGACTTATTTGAGTTTGAATACTGTCTAGAAGACAATATTTATATTTAAACACGCAGTATATGTGTTGTCGTATTTTGCACGACAATTGTAATAATAAAGTTGTAGTTATTTTTTGTACTATGTATTTGGCGACTCAGAATGGGTTGGGTGGAATGGACCTATTTTAGGGGCGTCACAGTTGGTATTAGAGCTTAGGGATATGATCTCTGGCGAAGATCGGGAAATAGAACTAGGAGGGGAGAAACGAGTAAATCCTTCGCTAGTGTGTCCTACCTAAGCTTATTTATTTGGTCGGTCAGGATATAGGGATAATATGTGATATGTTAATTTGTTTAATTAACCCTTGTTTTGTGACAGTATTTGAAAATGACATCTAAAAGTTTTGAGATGAGCAATGGAGCAAAACAATATGACCGTGTCGCGGTACGAAGCTAAGTTTGCTGAGCTATCCCGGTTTGCATCCCATTTGGTAGACAACGAGGAGCGAATGATTCAATTGTTTCTGCGAGGTTTGAAACCCAAAATACGCCAATACCTCATTTCTCACAAACTTTGTTTATATTTAGATGTTGTGAATAGGGCTCAGTTATTGGAGCGCGATAATGAGTCAGCCCAACCAAAAGTTAACGACCAACAACACGATAATAATCGTACCGGTGGCAACGGCTATTGGAACAATGATAACCATCGTTGAGAAAATTATCATGCCAGAAATGGTAGCCACTTCGATGGTAATCATGGCCAAGATAATAGAAGAAATGATTCAAGTGGAAACTTTAAGGACAGAAGATTTAGCGATGACGGAAAGATATTGGCAGCAGCACCAGCACCAGCAACAAATTCTAGGGGAGGAGAACGACCGTCGGTTAGATGCTACATATGCGGAGAGGAGGGACACATAAGTCCAAACTGTTCACTGCCTTCCAAGGTATGTTTTAGTTATGGAAAAGACGGTCACATAGCTCGATTTTGTCCTGTAGCGAAGTCAAGTCCAGCTGGTGGCACCAAAGGCGGATACGGACAAAATAAAGTCGGTAGTTTAAGAGAGAGCGCTTTTCGTGAGGAGGAACCGAACGAAGTTATCATGGGTTAGTTAATCATAAACTATTACAAAATCTATATCTTATTAGATACCAGTTCTATCCATTCTTTTATCTCTCCTGCTTGTGCTCAACGTTTGAACTTGACTTCTGAGAAGTTAGACTTTGACTTATCTGTTGAAACTCCATTAGGAGAAACTTTCGTTACATCCACTGTTTATAAATTTTTATTGATTCAGGTTGGCACCATCACATTACTTGTGATCTCATTTCTTTGAAAATACTTGCATTTGATGTAATTTTAGGGATTGATTGGTTAACCACTCATCATGCCAAAATTCATTATTTTCGTAAGGTTGTTAGTTTTCATATTCCTCACCAACCTATTGTACGAATTCAAGCAAGCAAACCATTAAAGTCAATCACTATCATATCAAGCCATAAAACCATTCGTTTATTGAAAAACGGATGTCAAGCTTTCTTAGCCCATTTCATGGATTTAAAATTATGTCAGATTTGAATGATATTTCTGTTGTTAGTGAATTTCCTGAAGAACTTCATGGCCTACCCCCAGAGCGTGATATTGAATTTTTGTATCGAGTTTGAACCCGGTACAAAATCCATTTCTAAAATCTCATATTGAATGGCTCCTATTGAACTTCAAGAGTTAAAAACTCAACTACAGGAGTTGGTACCCTAGCCTCTATTTGGTGACTTCCTTTGTGGAATGCACCGAAGCCAGACTCTCCATAGGGGACGTCATATTCGTGCGGTGGTAAACTGATAGGTGTCATTGTGACATGCTATCCAAGATTGGGATATGAGTCACAGTTGAGAGCAACCTAAGTTAGTAATCGAAATACGTAGCTTTCTAGGCTTAGCTGGTTACTATCAGAGATTCATTGAAGAATTTTTTCGAATCGCTACTCTATTAACTCAGCTGACTCGTAAAGATACAAAATTCAAACGGAGTGAGGAATGTGAGAAGAGATTCCAAGAATTTAATATGCTGGAACGACGTTGGTTCGAGCTGTTGAAAGATTACGAACATACCATCCAATACCATCCTGGAAAAGTAAACGTGGTAGCTGACGTGTTGAGTAGAAGATCGTATGCAGGTACGAGTGCGATATTGTCGAACACAAAGACCCATTTCGTATAACTTACAAATGATAGAGATAGAATTAAACACTCTAGGGACCCACGTGATGATATACGAGTAAAATTGACTTTAATCGATAAAGTTAAAGCTGCTCAAGCTATAGACCCGGAGCTGATGCGCATGAAGAAGAAGGTACAAGAATGTGTTATTCCAAAAGCAAGAGTCGGTGAAGAGAGGAAATCTCTACTCTCAATTTATTGGCCCATTTGAAATCTTCGATCGAGTAGGAACTGCGGCCTATAGACTCGCTTTACCACAAAGTATGTCGCGTGCTCATAATATTTTTCACGTATCGATGTTACGTAAATATGTGGACGACCCTAACCACACTATTGAGTTAGAACCAGATGAGAAAGTCGAAGATTTAATGTATGAGAAGGTACCTGTCAAGATCTTGGATAGGAAGGAGCATGTCCTACGCACAAAGGTTATACCACAATTCAAGATTTTGTGGAGTAACCGTGCTATTAAGGAAATGACCTGGGAGTTGGAGTCGAAAATGAAAGCGATTAATGTGGTATTTCCTCTATTTATTATTTTGAAATAGTAAGGGGTTGATTCGATTAATGTGGTTAGTTATGGGTAAAATGCGCAAATATTTTAAATAAGCAAGTGGTTATAAAATATTCATTGTTGTCGGGGAATATTCGATTGGTCGTGGAATATTCTTGTTGTTGGAGAATATTCGTACGACGGCGTAGCTATTTGTGGGCCCCATAACGAAAAATTGTCGGATGAAGAAAACGACAAGTATTAGTTTTTTATAAATAACGGCGGATGAAGAAAACGACAAGTATGAGTTTTTATAAATAACGGCGTAGTTGTTACCGTTAACACTGTTGGAATACCCGGTGGTTAAAATATAGTAATATACGGTGTTGCACTGTAGTACACGGTATTGCACCAATTATTGATTCTTATATAAGAAGTCACTACTCAATAATTGTTACAGTAATTACTGTTCAATATTTTATTTTATTGATTCAATAATTGCTGCGTTGATATTTTATATTGTTGATTCAATAATTGTCATTTCGCAGTATTTCAAGTTATCATATCAATAATTTATATTATTTAAATAATATTATTAGATAGCATTATTGGTAATGTATAAGGAAGTTCTGCCCAGGAGATGTTATTTAATTGCGTGCCAGTAAGGAGAAATCTTTACTGGAAGGCCCCCTCTTTCCTTGGAACAACCTGGTTGTCATTATTCTGACTCTGTAATATTATTTGTGAATAATTAATTATTGATTTATATAATAAGAAAAATATTTATTTTATGTAGATATAAATGGAAGAATTTTTAGAAAAGTAACAATTGTTGAAAATTGATATTTTATCTTTTCTGATAAAATAATTCATTCAAATATATTATTATATTACAATATAAATGTATAATGCGATAATATAATAATATAATAATGATGATATTTTTATAATGAATGTGTGATATATGAATAAATGAGGAGGGAGAATATTTTTGTTACAATAAATGCTAAAAACATGTTAAACATGTTGGTGGATCCCATTTTTGATTGAAATTTGATTATAGCCTACAAAATCGTCCGTATGTGGATTTTGGTCATTTTTCGTTTGTAATTTGGAAAAAACTTTCTTCTACAAAGTTGTAGAGAATTAAATTTCCTATGGAATGGACATAAGATTCGATTTTTTTTAATAAAAGAGCTATTTATTATGAATTATTGAAGTTCCGGAATATTGGATCTGAATTGATTTTGTTACAAAAAATGTTTAAAACTTGTTTTTCATTTTGGTGGGCCCCACTTGCATGTGGTAAATGCTGAATTCAGGTTGTAAGGTGTGCATAGGAAATTTAAATAAAAATAATAATATTTTATTAAATTTTTTGCTTTGGTATTCTAAGCATTTTTCTATAATTAGGGTGTTTGGGTTAGAATTGAAAATCACACCAGAATCTAAAGTTTTCTCTCTCTATATTATCAAGTGTATTTTTATGAGTATTTTGATACTTTGAATGTTGCTATACGGTGCAAGTTTCCTTCAGCGTTATATCTGATATTCCAGCCAGAAGTACTGTTCTTTTGAGGTAATGGATGCTATTTTTTTTTGCAAATGATATTATTTCTTTCAATATCATTATACCGGAATATTGGTATGAATTTTATTATGAAATTCTTATCTTTTCATGTCAAGGTTACTATTTATGAGTTACTATTCACAAGTTACTATTCATGAGTTAATATTCATGAGTTACTATTCACGAGTACTATTCACGAAGTATGATAATTTTTTTTGTGGAATTTTTACCTTTTAGTGTTGGGATTACTATTCACGTATACGGCACTATTCAACATTACGACACTATTTATAAAAAAATTAAATTTTCTTTTTTGTGTCCAAGATTGTCTGTTATGGTTCCTATCTTTGATTGGATCTATGTTTTGATCTTCATTTTTGATTTCTGCTCCACAATTGATTATTATGGAGTATTTTTGAACTTGGATAAACTAAAGTACGAATTCCTAATCTTTGTCTTTTTATCTTTCTCTGGATTCGTTTTCTTGAAAATATTTTTATCATCCTCAGTTCTAAATGATGATATAACTGAATATCTTTGGCATGTAGTACAAAGATGAATGATTACCTGATAAATATCTTTGGCCCATAGTGCAAAGATGGACAGGTGTTGAGATGAACATGACCAACTAGTGATACAAATGAATATCTTTGGCTCGTAGTGCAAACATGAATATTTGATTATTGATGTTACAGGGATTAAATATTTATGATAGACTTTTAAATTCATAGATGATAGTAGATTTCATTCTTTGCTTAATTCTTCTAATGAATTATTGTTTCCGCTGCAGCTGTTGATCTAAAACTTGTTGTCTATTGTATTCTATCAGATTTTTTACTGTTGAGGACTAAGGATAATTTGTTCTACATTATCTTAGTCATAATATTCTTTACTGGGCTAGTTGAGCTCACCCTTTTCCTTTTTGTTCCTTTCTTCTTCTCACGAGGCGAGAATATAGCGAAAACTAGTCGGGATATGGAACGATAGTTCAAGATAGTTATTTTAGTAGTCCTCACTATTTTGTAAAATAGTGTATTAATAATTTTAATGAGGACTTATTTGAGTTTGAATACTATCTAGAAGACAATATTTGTATTTAAACTCACAGTATATATGTAGTCGTATTTTGCACGACAATTGTAATAATAAAGTTGTAGTTATTTTCTGTACCATGTATTTGGCGACTCAGAATGGGTTGGGTGGAATGAACCTATTTTGGGGGCGTCACACCGGGTGAATAGTACCCAAGTGAATAGTACTCTATAAATAGTATTTTATGAATAGTACCCCATGAATAGTTTCGTACATATGAATAGTACCGTATGTATGAATAGTGTCGTACGTATGAATTGTGTCGTATGTATGAATAGTACCCATGAATAATACTCCGGCATAAAAAGATTAAAATTTAACAAGATTGTTCAGAAAAATATTCCCGTGAAAAGATACTCGATGAATCGCAAATTTCAAGGATATTCTATTAATTTCAAGGAGTATAGAAGCAATACATAACAAAATGAGTGTAGAATTCGGAATATGAAACGAAATAATATTACATACATACTACAGAGTATAGAAGAAAATATTATTTCTTACGAATATTGAACAAAAATAATATCCCTTACAACTGTTAAACGAAAATAATATTCCTTATGAATATTGAACGAAGATAATACTCCTTACGAATATTGAACGAAAATAGTATTTCTTACGAATATTGAACGAAAATAAAATTCCTTACGAATACGAAAAATAATATCGTAAGCGAATATGAAATAAATAATACCCTTTATCTTAGAAAGAGAGTAATTCTGACTGATATAGCGGAGATATTTTTGAAGAAAACTTGTACTGTTTTCTACACTCAAAGTTTCCTTAAACTCTAAAGAAATACGCTCAACATTATAGAAGAAGAATTCTCTGATTCTGGTGTGATTTTTATTTCTAAACTGAACATCCTTTTTTATAGGAGAATGGAAGGATACTATTTATAAAATAAAATCACGGAGTGCATAGTAAAGCTTTCAAACTAAATCACGGGCAGAATTCTGAAAATTTTTGATTTTACTAAACCGAACTATGCACACACTATGCAGTACTATGCAACACTATGCAGTACTATGTAAACAATAAAATATAATATATTATATTTTATATAAAAAATAAAACTTAATATATATATATATATATATATATATATATATAACAAAAATTGAGATAAAATTCTACCGATAATTTTAAAAAATGGGTAAGTGGGGGTCCATGCAATAAGCCAAATTTATAACAAATACTTCATAAAAATCCCTTCTATTTATCTCAATTCACTTGGCCTCTCAAAATATATTTTTAATAACATTTATTTATCATTAATATTATAACTCGCAATATTAACAACCAGATCATTCACAGGAAAGAGGGGGCTTTCCGATAAGGACTTCTTCTTATTGGTGCGCAATTAGGTGACCAAACCCCTTTCCTTGACAGAACTTTCTAGACATTATCAATAATGCAAATAATAATATGAAAAACTTTGTTGTCTCAATTATTGATTTAATAATATAAAATATTATACAGATGATACTGTGATAATAATTAAATCAATAATATGAGATACAATGCATCAATTACTGTGGCAATAATTGAACAAAACTGAGTGACTTCTCTCGTAAGCATCAATAATCAAAGATACTATATAATACCGTGTGCTACTATGCAACCACGCGTATTACTATACTTTTATCACCGGGATTTCAACTGGTTACGGTAAAACTTTTTCGTCATTTTTATAAAAAGTTATTTCTGTCATTTTCTAACACTGACAGTAATTCTGTAGCGGGGTCCGCCAATGATTGTGTCGTCGTACGGATATTTTCTGACAAAAAGAATATTTTTCGACCAAAGGAATATTTTATAACAACTTGCTTACTTTAAAAAAATTTATAAATATTACCCACAACTATAATATTATAACATTATTTTGTGTGTGTGTGTGGGTGTGTGTGTGTGTGTATATATATATATATATATATATATATATATATATATATATATATTATATAAATTTAGTTTTATTAGTATTATAATAGTAATAAAACAGAAAACTTTTTATATAAAATAGAATATATTATATTATATATAAAGTTATTTGTTTTACTTGAATATTATAATTTTATTTTAAAAAAATTGGACGCATGTGAATTTGAATGAATCCCTCTATGAAATCCTTCAACTGTTCACCCGTGAAAATTCTAAATAGTATCCTGCCATTCTTCTATACATAGGATGCTTAGTTTAGAAATGAAAATCATACCAGAATTAGAGATTTCTTCTTCTATAATATTGAGCGTATTTCTTTTGAGTTTAAGGAAACTTTGAGTGTTGCAAATAGTGCAAGTTTTCTTCAAAAATATCTCCGCTATACCAATAAAAAGTACTCTCCTTTTAAGGTAAGGGATATTATTTTTGTTCAATATTCGTAAGAAATAATATTTTCTTCCATACTCTGTAGTATGTAAGTAATATTATTTCGTTTCATATTCCTAATTCTACACTTATTTTGATAAGTATTGCTTCTATACTCCTTGAAATTAGTAGAATATCCTTAAAATTTGCGCTTCATCTAATATCGTTTCACTGAAATATTTTTTTGAATATTCTTGTTAAATTTTAATCTTTTCATGTAGGAGTACTATTTATGGGGTACTATTCACAAAGTACTATTCACAGGATACTATTCACCTGGGGTACAATTCACGATAAAAATTGATTTCTTTTCTGTCCAAATTATTTTTGATACTTGAATATTATTCTTGAATTTTACTCCACAAAGTAGTTATCATATTGACAATTTGGACATTCTTCAAACTCTGGATAAATTGAATTATAAATCTTTAATATTTATCCTTAATCTCACTTAATTGAATTCTTATATCATTGTCATCATTCTCATGCTTAAATTGTGATGAAAGTAATCGTTGGCCTGTAGTACGTAGATGGACTATTGAATAGTATGATTATGACCAGAAATTATGTATCGATATAATCATGACCTGTAATGTTACAGACCAATGATGTGATAAAAGTCCTCATTGTCCCATAGTACATTAATGGACAGTTGTTGGCATGATCATGACCACTGGTGAAAATAACGAATATCCTTGGCCCGTAGTGCATAGATAATTCGTGGATGTGATACTAATGAATATCCTTAGCCCGTAGTGCATGGATAATTCAGTGATGTGAAATATTTATAGAGATGTGTTACAGAGATAAAATATTGATGACGAACTTTTAAATCATAGAAGATAGTAGATATCATGTTCTACTTGACTCTTCTAATGGATTGCTTGTTACGCAGCAGTTAAATTTGTTGTCTATTGTATTCTATCAGTTTTACACTGTTAAAGACTAAGGATAATTTATTCTGTATTATCTTAGTCATAATATTTTTTACTGGGCTAGTTGAGTTCATCCTTTTCTTTCATTGTTCTCTTCTGAAAATGAGAATATAGCTGGGACTAGTCGTGGAATGGAGTGATGGTCCAAGATGGTGACTATAGTAGTCATCATTATTCTATAAAATAGTGTGATAATAATTGTAATGAGAACTCCATTTGAGTTTGGATATTGTCTACGAGACAATATTCGTGTTAAAACTCTCAGCTACATTTTTTTCGTATTGTATGAATGAAGTTTGTATTTAAATTATGTACCATGTACTTGGCGACTCAGAATGGGTTGTGTATACCTATTTTGGGGGCATCAAAGTTGGTATCAAAGCTTAGGGATATGATCCCTGACTGAAATTTGAGGTTAGAATTAGGAGGGGAGAGACGGGTAAATCCTTCGCTAGTATGACCTACCTAAGCATATTTGTTATTTAATTGGTTGGTCAGAATATAGGGATAATATGTGGCATGTCAACTAACCCTTGTTTTGTGGCAGTGTTTGAAAATGGCATCTGAAAATATTGAGAAAAGTAATAGAGCACATGAGACCGTTGAGTCACCACTAAATAATAACCAGCAAAATGTGCATCAGAAAGGCAATAATCTTCATGTAAACAACAACACCGACCAAATGATGAACGATAGAATGTTTAGGAGCTTTCTATAATTCATGCAACATCAAATGAGAGAGACTCTTGTTCAAAATATAGGTGGAAATAATGGCAACTCACGGCTGGTCACCGCTAAACAATTCAAGGAGCTGGGACCACCGGAATTTTTGGGAAAGCCAGAGCCACTTAAGGCAGAGACGTGGATTAAGCAAATCACCAAGATATTTGATGTCTTGGGATGCTCCGAGGAGTAAAAGGTTCCCTTTTCCACCTTCATGTAGAGAGGAGAGGCAGATTATGGGTGGGAATCTGTAAAATGTACTCAACCTTCCGTACTAAAGATGTATTGGGAGAAGTTCCAAGAATTGTTCAACGACAAATACTTTCCTGAAAGTATTCGTCACATAAAAGAGGTAGAATTCATCAAGTTGGAGTAAAATAATATGACCGTATCGCAATACAAGGCTAAGTATGCCGAGGTATCCTGGTTTGCATCTCATTTGGTTGATAATGAGGAGCGAAAGACATGAATGTTTCTGCGAGGTTTGAAACTCGAAATTCATCAATATCTCATTTTTCATAAACTTTGCTTGTATTCAGATGTTAAGAATAAGACTCAGTTATTGGAGCACGATAATGAGTCAGCCCAACCAAAAGATAGCAGCCGGCAAAACGATAATACCAGTAGTGGCAGTCATTAAAGCAGTGACAACAAACATGGAGGAAACCATCATGCCAGAAATGGTAACCACTTCGGTGGTAATCCTGACCAAGATAATAGAAGTGGAAATTTCAAAAAGAGGAGATTCAATAATGATGGAAAAATAACAGCACCAGCACCCGTTTTTAAGGAAGGAGAATGACTACCGGTCGTATACTAAAAATATAGAGAGGAGGGGCACATCCGTCTAAACTATACACAGTAACCCAAAGCGTGTTTTAATTGCAGAAGAGAAGGTCACCTAGCTCTATTTTATCGTGTAGTGAAGTCAAGTCCAGCTGAGATAGAGACACCAAAGGCTGTTCTAGACAAGTCAAAGCTGGTAGTTCAAAGAAGAGCATTTGTCGTGACCTCCCAAAAAGTGTCGTTCTCTAGTATACTGGGATGAGGTGGGTGAAGCAACGTTGTTGGGACAAAAATTGGTACGCATAACTAAGGAAAAGATTCAAATGATCCGGCAACGTATACAATCCTCACAAGATCGACAAAAAAATTATGTTGATCTTCATTGAAGGGACGTGGAATTCAATGTTGGAGATCATGTATTGTTACGTGTTGCTCCATGGAAAGGAGTTACAAGATTTAGAAAGAGAGGAAAGCTCAATCCTCGAATCATTGGTCCATTTGAAATCCTCGATCGAGTAGGAACTGTGGCCTATAGACTCGCTTTACCGCCAAGTATGTCTCGTGTTCATAACGTTTTTCACATATCTATGTTACTTAAATATGTGGAAGACCTGAATCACATTATTGAATTAGAACCAGACGAGATAGCGGAAGAATTAACATATGAAGAGGTACTTGTTAAAATCTTGGATAAGAAGGAACATATTCTACGCTCAAATGTAAGACCCCGAATTTTATGAAATAAAATAATTCAATTTTTCTATTTTAGTAAATAGTTAAATTGATAAAAGTTTAAAGTTAAGGATGATATTTGAAAAAATTTAAAAGTAAGCAAGTTGTTATAAAATATTTATTATGTAGGAAAATATTCGTTTGGTAGGGGAATATTCTTTTTATTCGAGAATAATTGTACGACGACACCATCATTGGTGGACCCCACAACAGAATAACTGTCGGAGTTAGAAAATGACAGAAATAACTTTTTATAAAAATAACGACAAAAGTTTTACCGTTAAATTATTGAAATACCCGATGGTAAAAGAACTGTAATACGCATGGTTACATAGTAGCACGCGATATTAATTATTGATGCTTACGTGAGAAGTCACTCAATTATACTCAATTATTACTCTAGTAATTGATGTATAGTATCTCACGTTATTTGATTCAATTATTGTCACAGTATCATCTGCATAATATTTTATATTATTAAATCGCTAATTGAGATGAAAATGTTATTCATATTATTATTTTCAATATTGACGATGTCTAGAAAGTTCTGTCGAGGAGAGGTTTGGTCACCTAATTGCGCGCCAATAGGCAGAAATCCTTATCGAAAAGCCCCCTCTTTCCTGGGAATGATCTGGTTGTTAAATATTGTGAGTTATAAGATTAATGATGAATAATTTTTAATAGATTAAAAATGTGTTTATTAAAAATAAGTGATTTGTAGTAAATATGTATTCAATTTTTGATATAAATAGATGGGTTTGTTATGAGGTGTTTGTTATAAGTTTGACTTATTATTCCATGAGGAGATGTGCTAATTTTTCAAATCGTTGGTTGAAGTTATAATAGTAAATCAATATGGATCGTTGGTTGAAGATATAATAGTAAATCAATATGGACCGCTGGTGGAAAGTTATAATAGTAAATCAATATGGATCGCTGGTTTAAAGTTTTAATAGTAAATCAGTATGGACCGTTGCTTTAATTTTTAATAGTAAATCAATATGGACCATCCGTTTAAAAGTAAATTAATCTGGGTCGTTCATGAATTAGTTACTATTCAGTCCTTTTTCCTATAAATAAAAGCTCATTCTTTCATTATTTCTTACAGATTCACTGAAACTCTAGAGAGAGAAACTATAAAGAGAAAGAAGAAGAATATTCTGCTATTACACTAATACAGTCTCCAAATTTTTATTAAGGTAAGGGATATTATTTGTTGTATTGGTAAAGGGTGTTATTTATTTTTTATTCGCAAGGAATATTATTTTCGTTCAATATTCGTAGGAATATTATTTTCGTTCAATATTTATAAGGGATGTTATGTATTTCTTATTCGTAAGGGGTGTTATTTATTTTATATTCGTAAGGGATATTATGTGTTGTATTCGTAAGGGATATTATTTATTGTATTATAAGGGATGTTATTTTTCGTATGGTGAGGGGTATTATTTCTTTTGTATTCATGAAGAGAGTTATTTTCTTTCAATACTCATAAGAGTTATCATTCATTCTTTATTAATCTGCGAGAGTAACCTGTCTACGCGGACTACCGCATACATGGTGAATGACCCATCGTATTCTATTCTTTATTAATCTGCGAGAGTAACATGTCTTCGCGGACTACCGCATGCATGGTGAATAACCTTTCGTATTCATTCTTTATTAAATTATGGAAATGATCTGTCTACGTAAATTACTGCATAACGGGTGAAAATCCATTTGCAGTTCGTATATTCTTTTATACTAGTATGAGATATCATTTCTTTTGTACTCGTCATGGAATATCGTTTTCTTTTGTACTTTCCTTTTATGAGTACTATTCACGGGTTACTATTCACGTATACAACACTATTCTCATATACGGTACTATTTACGAATACGGAGTACTATTCACAGGTTACTATTTATGAGTTACTATTTACGAGTGACTATTCATGAGTTACTATTCACAAGTTACTATTCACGGGATATTATTCATGACAAAATTGGTTTCTTTTTCTGACCAAATTATCGTTGATTTATGAATCTTACTATTGAAATTAAATCCATGTTTTGACTATATTATTTTTGTTATCATATATAACATTTTTATAACCCTGGTGTTGAAATTTCTCTTTTACTTGAGTGTAAAGATGGGTAGATTATTGGTATGATCGTGACTATGGGTTCTCTTTAGCCAGTAGTGCAAAGATGAATTGTTGACTGGTATGATCATGACCATTAAATTTATAATTGCATATCTTTAACTTAAGTGCAAAGGTGAATTGATTAACATGGTTATAATTATTATTTATATAAATTATGAAATGATTATATATTTCGTTGAGATATGAATATCTTTGGCCCGTAGTGCAAAGATGACCTGTTGTTGAATATCTTTGGCCCGTAGTGCAAAGATGACCTGTTTTTGAATATCTTTGGCCCGTAGTGCAAAGATGACCTGTTGTTAAATATCTTTGGACTGTAGTGCAAAGATAAACTGTTAATGAATATCTTTGGTCCGTAGTGCAAATATGAGTTTATTAGTATGATTATGAACAGGAACTGTGATTTGGTATAACCATGAGCTTTAATGTTTCAGGTAAAGACAGGTGATGAAAATTATCTTCGTCTTGGAGGAGAAGAGGAATTTAGAACTACAATTATGATTAAGAGTTATTCACATGATTGTGGACAAGAACTGTTGATTAATCTTATAGGGTTAAGACATTGTTGATGGACTTTTAACATGAAGAAGATAATAGACTTTATGGTCTATTTGACTCTTCTAATGGATTACTCATTCCGCTGTAACTATGGTTGAAAATTTTTATCATCTACCATATGTTCTAAATCTTTGATTCATTACTGGTGAAGGCTATTGATAATTTAATTATTTTTAGTCGTGATATTTTTTACTGGGCTAGTTGTGCTCACCCTTTTGTTTCACAATTCCTTTTAGGTAATAAGAGTTTAGTTGGGTCGAGCGGGGGTAACAAGAAAATAGAACGGTGGTATATAGTTGTTGAGGTTTTCCCTAAAATAGTATGGAAATAATTTTATTAAGAATTTTAGATAAGTGTGTCATATTTTATATGTCATTTTAACGGCTGATTTTGGTGAACTGAATAGGGTGAGGTGAACCCAACTTTGGAAGGGTGTTTTGCCACTATCATACAAGATGTCTAATGACCTATGACTTCGTGTTATCCTAAGACAGGGTTATACACATCCACTTGTTGATTATATCTACGAGCACTACCTATATAATCTTGGAGTTTGGTTGAAATATAATTCTCAATTAAAGACCATGGAGATATTTATATGGCAAGAGAAGACTCACCATTGAAAAGAACATGATAGTAATCTTCTCATTTTTCTTTGGGGTCTATTGGGTCAACCAAGGATAATTCTCGAGTCATATGATATCTATTATAACTTAGATACATGGCTTCCCATGTACAAAGGTTTCTTTGAGCATTTTCCAAAGATTTAAATTTCTAAAACAGTTATTGATTTTACCTTTATGTAAGGTACCATTGTAAGGTATCATTGTGAGATGCTATCCAAGTAAAGGGATGAGAGTTACAGTTGGTATACACAACATATGTGTTGTCGTATTTTGCACGACAATTGTATGAGAAAGTTTGTAGTCGGGGGATGGAGTGATGCTCCGAAATGGTGGCTATAGTAGTCCTCACTATTCTATTAAATAGTGTGCTAATAAATGTAATGAGGACTCCATTAGAGTTTGAATACTGAGTAAAAGACAATATTCGTGTAAAAACTCTCAGCTATGCTTTTGTCGTATTGTATAAAAGAAGTTTGTATTTGATTCTGTACTATGTATCTAGCGACTCATAGTGGGTTGTGTGGACCTATTTTGGGGGGCGTCACATTAAAGGTTATACCTCGAGTCAAAGTTTTATGGAGAAACCACGATATTGAGGAAATGACCTGGGAATTAGAATCTGAAATGAAAACAAGGTATCATCACCTCTTCGACAAACAAGGTACGTACACAAATTTTGAGGACGAAATTTCATAAGAAGGGGAGGTTGTAAGACCCCAACTTTTATGAATAAAGATTAATTTTCTCTAAATATCTTTTTGAATAATAAGGTGTGGATTTGATATAATGTTATAGTTGTGGGGAATATTTACAAATTTTGTAAAGTAAGTAAATTGTCATAAAATATTTGTTTGGTCGAAGAATATTCTTTTTATCAGGGAATATTTGTATGACAGCACAATCATTGGTAGACCCCACAATGAAATTAATGTCAGATTTAAAAAATGACAGAAATATCTTTTTATAAAAATAATGGCAAAATTTTTACCGTTAATTGTTGAAATACCCGGTGATAAAAGTACAGTAATACGCGTGGTTGCACAGTAGCACACGGTATTGTACAGTGTCTTTGATTATTGATGCTTACGTGAGAAGTCACTCAGTTATATTCAATTATTGCCACAGTAATTGCTGCATAGTATCTCACATTATTGATTCAATTATTGTCACAATATTTTATGTTATTAAATCAATAATTGAGACGAAAAAGTTATTCATATTATTATTTGTATTATTGACGATGTCTAGAAAATTTTATCGAGAAAAAGGGTTTGGTCACTTAATTACGCGCCAATAAGGAGAAGTCCTTATCGAAAAACCCCCATCTTTCCTAGGAATGAACTGGTTGTTAATATTGCGAGTTATAATAATGATGAATAAATGTTATTAAAATGTATTTAGTAAAGCCAAGTGAATTGGGATAAATAGAAGGGATTTTTATAAAATATTTGTTGTAAATTTTTCTTATTATATGGACCCCCACTTACCCATTTTTCAAAATTATCGGTAGAAAGTTATCTCAATTTTTATTTTATATACACACACACACACACACACACACACACACACACACACATATATATATATATATATATATATATATATATATATATATATATATATAAAATAAGTCACGGGGGTAGGGGAGAAAGTTTTGTTATTATATATGTATATGTATAAGTTTTGTTTTTTTATGTAAAATAAAATATATTATATTTTATTATGCATAGTACTGCATAGTATTGCATAGTGTGTGCATAGTGCTGCATAGTAAAAATAAAATTTTTAAAAGTTTTCAGCCGGTGAACGCCCGTGAATTCGTTACTGTTGGTCTGTGAATTTTTAAATTTAAATAGTATCATGTCATTCTCCTATAAATAGGATGCTCAGTTTAAAAATAAAAATCACACCAGAATCAGAAAATTCTTCTTCTATAATATTGAGCGTATTTCTTTTGAGTTAAGGAAACTTTGAGTGTAGCAAATAGTACAAGTTTTTCTTCAGGAATATCTCCGATATACCAGTCAGAAATACTCTTCTTTTGAGGTAAGGGGTATTATTCATTTCATATTCGCTTACGTTATTACTTTTTGTATTCGTAAGATAAATTTTTCGTTCAATATTCGCAAGAAATATTATTTTCGTTTAATATTCGTAAAGAATATTATTTTCGTTCAATATTCGTAGGGAATATTATTTTCGTTCAACAGTTGTAAGGAATATTATTTTTGTTCAATATTCATAAGAATTAATATTTTCTTCCATACTCTGTTGTATTTAAGTAATATTATTTCATTTCAGATTCTGAATTCTACACTCATTTTGTTAAGTATTGCTTCTATACTTCTTAAAATTAGTAGAATATCCTTGAAATTTGAGCTTCATCTAGTACCGTTTCACAAGAATATTTTTCTGAACAATCTTGTTAAATTTTGATCTTTTCATGTCGGGGTACTATTTACGGGATACTATTCACGAAGTACTATTCACGGGGTATTATTCACTCGGGTACTATTCACCTGAAAAATTTATTTCTTTCTCTCTAAATTATTTTTGATACATGAATACTATTCTTGAATTTTACTCCACAAAGCAGCTATCATGTTGACAATTTGGACATTTTTAAACTCTAGATAAATTAAACATCTTTAATATTTATCCTTGATTTTGTTTAATTGATGCTTATATCATTGTCATCATCCTCATGCTTATATTGTGATAAAAGTCATCTTTGGCCCATAGTGCGTAGATGGACTGTTTATTGGTGTGATTATGACCAGAAATTATTCGGTATAATAATGACCTTTAATGTTACAAATGATGTGGTAAAAATTCTCATTGGCCCGTAGTGCATTGATGAACAGTTGTTGGCATGATCATGACTACTGGTGATACTAATGAATATCCTTGGCCCGTAGTGCATGGATAATTCGTGGATGTGATAATAATGAATATCCTTATAAGTATTATATATATATATATATATATATATATAATTATAAATATACATATATATAATACAAAAACTGAGATAAATTTCTACCGATAATTTTCAAAAATGGGTAAGTGGGGGTCCATGCAATAGGCCAAATTTAGAACAAATACTTAATAAAAATTCCCTCTATTTATCTCAATTTACTTGGCCTCTCAAAACACATTTTTAATAACATTTATTCATCATTAATATTATAACTCGCAATATTAACAACCAGATCATTCACATGAAAGAGGGGGCTTTTCGATATGGACTTCTCCTTATTGGCGCACAATTAGGTGACAAAACCTCTTTCCTCGACAGAACTTTCTAGAGACATTGTCAACAATGCAAATAATAATATGAATAACTTTGTCGTCTTAATTATTGATTTAATAATATAAAATATTATGCAAATGATACTGTGACAATAATTGAATCAATAATATGAGATACTATGCAGCAATTACTATGGCAATAATTGAACAAAACTGAGTGATTTCTCACGTAAGCATCAATAATCAAAGATATTGTACAATACCGCGTACTACTATGTAGCTACGCGTATTACTGTACTTTTATCACCGGATACTTCAACAGGTTACGATAAAACTTTGCCGTTATTTTTATAAAAAGTTATTTCTGTCGTTTTCTAACTTTGACAGTAACTCTATAGCGGGGTCCACCAATGATTGTGTCGTCGTACGGATATTCCCCGACAAAAAGAATATTTCTCAACCAAAGGAATATTTTATAACAACTTGCTTACTTTACAAAATTTATAAATATTACCCACAACTATAACATTATAACATTATTTTATATGTGTGTGGGTGTGTGTGTGTGTGTGTGTGTGTGTATATATATATATATATATATATATATATATATATATATATATATATATATATATTATAAGTTTAGTTTTATTAGTATTATAATAGTAATAAAAAAGAAAACTTTTTATATAAAATAGAATATATTATATTATATATAAAGTTATTTGTTTTACTTGAATATTATAATTTTATTTTAAAAAATTGGACACATGTGAATCTGAATGAATTCGTCTGTGAAATCCTTCAATTGTTCACCCGTGAAAATTCAAAATAGTATCCTGTCATTTTCTTATACATAGGATGCTTAGTTTAGAAATAAAAATCACACTAGAATTAGAGAATTCTTCTTCTATAATATTGAGCGTATTTCTTTTGAGTTTAAGGAAACTTTGAATGTTGCAAATAGTGCAAGTTTTCTTCAAGAATATCCCCGCTATACCAATCAGAAGTACTCTCTTTTTAAGTTAAGGGATATTATTTTTGTTCAATATTCGTAAGAAATAATATTTTCTTCCATACTCTGTAGTATGTAAGTAATATTATTTTGTTTTATATTCCTAATTCTACACTTATTTTGATAAGTATTGCTTCTATACTCCTTAAAATTAGTAGAATATCCTTGAAATTTGGGTTTCATCTAGTATCGTTTCACTGAAATATTTTTCTGAACATTCTTGTTAAATATTAATCTTTTCATGTCGGAGTACTATTCATGGGATACTATTCACAAAATACTATTCACGAAGTACTATTCACTCAAGTACTATTCACTCGAGATACTATTCACGACAAAAATTGATTTCTTTTCTGTCCAAATTATTTTTGATACTTGAATATTATTCTTGAATTCTACTCCACAAAGTAGTTATCATGTTGACAATTTGGACATTCTTAAAACTCTGAATAAATTAAAATATAAATCTTTAATATTTATATTTAATCTCACTTAATTTGATTCTTATATCATTGTCATCATTCTAATGCTTAAATTGTGATGAAAGTTATAGTTGGCCCGTAGTACATAGATGGACTGTAGACACTTGAAATTTTCTGTATATCTGTTACTGACATCGCAGGAGCCCAGATTCGTCTTTTAAGAGGAAACCCTAGAAGACAGTTCATATCCATTCCGGATACCACCAGGAGGAACAGGTTAACCTCGGAACACAAACTAGGAGTAACAGCTCAATCCCAGAACACACACCAGGAGTAACAATTCCAACTTCGGGGATAACCCCGAGGCATGCAGTTCTAATATCGAAACACAAACCGAAGAAGACCGATTCATCCCGGAGATAACCCCAAGATGTTCCGTCTCAGTCCCAACACTGGGAATAGCATATTCCAACCTTGGAGATAACCCCAAGGAAGGCAGTGGCAGTTCTGGAGATAACCCCAGAAATGCTTGTTTCAAATGCATGCCATCAGCTTCAACCTTGGCGCTAACACCGAGGCACTCAGTACAAGACAGGCACACCTCAGAGATGACACTGAGGACCTTCAACATTTGTAGCAGTCCAATCTCAGCGATAACCCTGAGAATCGTCTACTTTATCAGCCCAAATAGGAGATAACCCCGGTAAGGGGCAAAGTCGCCATCTTGCCACCATGACGCCACATCACGCCGTCTCAACATTTCAGACATACATTTCTACATAGCAATGTCCCACAAGAGCCAAGGAAAACCAATCCCGAGTGACTATTATGCAGAACAATGGATAGAATTTGAAGCTGAAGACCGGAGGGCATCGTCCCATCTTCATGACTTCGTACAACCTCTAATCCCATGTCATTGCATAACTATCGACAACGGCGGTCCGAAATAGGTCTTATATACCACAGTCGAATGGCCGGATTATAATTCTAAAAGTTTGAGCGGACATCACGTTACTTACATGCACGTACTTCGAGAAGGCAGGACCCGCAAAGCCCGAGGCACCCCGGGCAGCCTCAGGTACACCTGCGGCCCAGCCGCAGGTACACTTGCGGTTCCACCCTCTATAAATAGAGGACTTGGGGTGGCCATTTTAAAAGGAGAAAAGGCGAGGAAGCCCTGTTCATTTTGCTCTGTACACACCTCAAACTGAGTGCTTTCTTATTTTAAACACTTGTGAGCTCACATATAGCTACTTCTGTACCGGCGAAAGCCAGTGTTTATCTACTTTAAAGTTATTGAAGTCTTCTTTGGCAACCCACTGTAAGCCTTCTTACACATTTTCAAGTCTTTCTCTCCACAATTGCACACACCCTTCTTTACGTTCAGAGTCGTGTTGCGTGTATTTGCCCGGACTTCGGTCCGTAGTTTTATTTTAGTTTGTATATACATACATATATATATATATATTTATTTATATATATGGACTAACATTATCGAGTTATGCCTCGATTGAGCCTAGACTTTGGTCGTGGCTCGTTTACTTGCTTTTGTATATATATACATTTATATATATGAACTGCATGTCAAACTCTGTTCGATGAGCCTAGACTTCGGTATGGAGCGTTTACTGCTTTAATATATATATATATATATATATATATATATATATATATATATATATATTAACTGTTGTCGGACTTTGTTCGATGAGCCTGGATTTTATATCTGGAGCGTTTATTTGCTTTCGTATATATATACTTCTATATATGAACTGTGTGTCGAACTTTGTTCGATGAGCCTGAATTTTATATCCGGTGTGTTTACTCCTTTAATATATATATACTTATATATATTAACTATTGTTGGACTTTGTCCGATGAGCCTGAATTTTATATCGGGTGCGTTTATCGTTTTATATATATATATATATTTACATTTTGTCCCACCTGGAGTTTACTTTGTGGTGGTTGACCGATTTTACTGCTTTCTATACATTTCGTCCCGCCTAAATTTTCCTCCGTGGCGGTAGATAGCTTTTACAGTTTTATTTACATTTCTGATCCCCCATGGAGGTGCTTCGTGGTTGGTGATCCTGTATGTATATATATATTTAAAGCTTTTATATATATACCTGCTTACTGCGTTTATATCAATTGCGGCATCATGTGAGCCTAGGAATCATGTGATCACATATTCAGTCCATTGAATCTAGATTCGATTCCCGTGATGGACCTTTTCAGCTGTAAGCAGCTTGTAAATTTATCTGTAATGTTTGGATTTCCTCAGATGGTTCTCATACCCACGAGGAATTCAGCACCTTTTGTACATTATTTTCATGCAGATGCCTCGCATCTGTAAAATAAAATCAACCAAGCCGAATACTGAATAAAATGGGATTGTAAAAGGTCTCAATTACTATTGAGCACTGGGTTTGAAAAACCTCTTTTAAAACATCACTGCCATATCTTGCTTAAAAAAATGGATTTTTATATAAATTCAAATCCTGTGTATATAGGTGCGAACGAGGTGTCGCACTACTTCTAAATAACAGCACATTGACCCACACACACACATTTATATGACAGTTTATTAAAAAGTGGCGGTCACCGTGGAAACACGGATGTCGGGGGGTGCCTAACACCTTCCCTCCACATAAGCAAGTCCCCGAACCCTAAATGAATCTTGGTTTCACCGACCCGTTTAGCAGTATCACATCACTGGGTCATTGTGCAAACCTTTTCTCGGTTGTGTTGGTACAACCAGTTAAAAAACTAACTGGCGACTCTTATAGTCCAATCATCGACATTACACATGTCGGACCTTTTTCACTTGTTTTTTCAAACAAATCTCACCTAAAATGAGAACACGCAAAAACAAGTAACGAAAATAGACAAATAAAAATCCTGACGTCGACAGGTGGCGACTCTGCTGGGGACTCCAGTAAGAGGACTTAAGTCGCTATTACAAACTTTTCAAAATTGTTATATGCTTGTGTGTGGATGTTGCATTTACATTTATGATGAATGTGTGTGAATGCATCTCTTTACTGCGATTAATGTTTTACACTATATCTGCCTGTGATATTAGTGCTTTGCACATGTCATCATTTTCATATACGGTGAGACGCGATGTATATGAATGTATGTTGTGTGGTCCCTCCACCAGGAGGCTATCCTGTCGGTGTATGATTATTGGACTCGTAGGAAGACTAATTCCCGCGAGGCTCAGGAAAGGCACCACCCAAATTCGCTCCAGTTGAAAGACCGGATTAACTTCCCGTCGAGTAAATTACGATCATTTGGGAACCTTCATGCCGAAAAGCCGTGAGAGTAACCTAAGATAGGTCAGCCTCTGATAAACCAAACGCGGAGGAAAGTCTCTTCATGCTTTCTCATTTTAAATTACTTGTAAAAACAATTACTTGTAATTTACATTCTATATTCATCTCTATGTAATGAGAAATATGAAGAAATATGTGCATATACATATTTACATTAACATGCTATCCTGTACTACGAACAGCTAACATCCGTTTTGCAGGACAAAAATTCCTAAAACGGACACACCATATAGCATGTAAATATTTACACATTCCTTAAAAACTAAACTATGCCAGTTTTATAGCAAGGAAGCATTCGGACCTATTACCCGGTCAAAGTCCAAAAAGGTCGCAGGCCTACAGCCAATTATGTCTTCATCTGACCAGTCTAATCCAGTTTCTCGTGAAGAATTTGATGGATTAAGTTAACAAATAATAGACTTGGTTGTTCTGCTTAAAGAACTACATCAATCTACTCACGGTCCAAAAATACCCGTACATGTTGAATCCTCTACATAAGGAGGAACTCAAGGTCCTGATAAAGCCATTACAATACCTGAACTGCAGTTGGATACAACCAACGAAAGTCATGATGCCGCCCATCTCACAAGAGATCCAGACACCGGTGACATCAAAAAGAAAGTTCTTTAAATGGAAGAAACCCTGCGTTCTATCAAAGGAATTGGAGCACACGGGAGTGTCTCCTATGCTAATCATTATATATTCCCTGGGGTACATTATCCAAAAAAGTTTAAAACTCCTGACTTTGAAAAGTACGATGGGTTAGGAGATCCTTACACACATTTGAAGGTGTTCATTGGAGAACTCGGATCTTATGCAGAAGATGAGAAGCTCAAAATGCAGCTGTTCCAGAAAAGTCTGACTGGAGAAGCCCGTTCATGGTATACCAGATTAGACAATTTAAAGATCCATAGCTGGGAAGAGCTAACTCATGCCTTCCTCACGCAATACAGTTTCCAATCTCAGATGGCTCCTGACCGGTACCAGATTACCAAGGTCAAGAAATAGTCCGACGAGTCTTTCAGATAGTATGCTCAAAGGTGGAGGCGCCTTGCTGCTCAAGTTATTCCTTCTATGACAGAGTCAGAGATGGTTATGACCTTTATCGACATACAATAAGCTCCTTTCTATGAGAGAGTCTTAGCTGGCATCGGTAAACCATTTTCTGAAATGATCAAACATGGGGAGATGGGATTGAAGTCAGGAAAGATTCAAGACCTAGCTGCCCTTAAAGCTGTTGCTGAACACATCCAATCCGGAAATTATGGAAACAACCCCCAGAGGGTCCATAAAAAGAAAGAAGAGGATGTTTCCCTGATACTGCAGGGTCAAAAAGGCAATCAGAACATGTCTATCCAGAGGAGAAATTACACTCTATTTCCAGCACAATCGTCAAACCCTCCAATACCAAAAGGTGGAGAAGTCAAACGCCCTCGAGTGTTCACACCCTTAGGGGACTCCCTCGAGAACATTCTTACTCTTCTAACCACGCAGAAGAAAATCACGCATCTTCTTCCACCAGCCAACCCTAATGGTAGGGGTTTTAATGCTGCTCAAAAATGTGCTTATCATGCCGGGGCACCTGGACATGATACTCAAGATTGTTGGGCCTTGAAGCATAAGATTCAAGACCTGATAGACAACGGTGAGATTGTGGTCACCAAACCAGATCAACCTCACGTACAAGACAACCCTCTTCCTCCACACAAAGAAGAAGAAGTCAACATGATTAATTGGAGTAATGGACAAAGTTCCAATTTTAACGGTGAAGCATCCTAGATAATCAAAGACGGTGCTGACAAATAGAATTATGCCAAGTTCCAGTTCTCAATGGAATGAAAGATGAAAGCTCTGTGCAAGTAAATCGAGCAATTGGCAGAACTGGTGACATACCAGCATCAAGTCACATGCCAATTAATCAGCCAGGAGAATGCCAGTCTCCTTCCTCTTGTCATGAATATTCCCTCTTCACCTCCAGAAAGTGAAACAATGGATGACAAAGTGGCAAAGAGAGCGAATCCCAAAGCTCGTCAGGATTTTGCCAACAGAAGGGAATTTATATATCTGGGCCAACCTATTGAGGAAATCCTTCAAATGCTAATCAATGAAGGAAGAATTAATTCCCTTCTACCTCCAATCAATCCCCGTTTAGGACGGTACAATTCTGATGGAGTATGTCAATATCACTCCAATTCTCGTGGTCACAGAATAGAAGAATGCTGGGCAATCCTCCACCTTATCCAGAATCTCATTGATAGCGGTGTCCTGCAACTAGCAGACGATGATACTGTGCTATGTGGTCGTGAGAATACCTGTCCTACTAAATGGAAGGGATTGGTAGCAGTTATCTCCACTGAGGCTGATGGAATTGTTAAGCCACTCACTATACCAGCAATTCAACTTAGAGGAAGCAACAATCCTCTGAAAGTGGCCGCTCCCGAGCCAATCAACTTACCATGCAGAGCACAATATCCTATTATTAGCCTGCACACAGTTCCATGGAATTATGAAGAAGTTGAAGGATCCACCTCGTATACAACTGCTGCAGTATCGAAGGAGAATCCACTGTATCTTCCTTAACGGGTGATGAAGTCAACCATCAAATCAAAGGGGAAAATTCCCATGGAGAAGATTGAAAATTTCCTCCGTGCTATGGGTCATAATGAAGCCAAGGTGGTTTTAAGCTTAAGAGAAGCTCCACATCAAATTTTAATACTAGACTTGGTTTTAACTTTCGAGGATCACAGGAAGATTCTACTAAAGGTTTTGGAAGAAGCCTACTTGCCAAATTCAGTGGATGTGGAAAAATTTTAACATCTAGCTGATCACATTTTCAACAACAATGTGATCTCTTTCAATGATGATGACATACCGCCCGAAGGGACCGGTCATTGCAAGTCGTTACACATTACGGTCTTGTCCTCCGGATATATGCTAGCTGGAGTCTTAGTAGACGGAGGTTCATCTTTGAATATCTGTCCATACGCTGCATTGTTGAAGATGAACGTCAATCTCAATCAAATTCGAAGTAGCCATACGATCATCAAAGCTTTTGATGGATCCCGCCGGAATTCAGCCGGAGAGATTGAGCTGCCAATTGAGATTGGTCCCCATATATTCTGTGTGTCTTTCCACGTACTCAAGATAGATTCGGGATACAACCTGCTCTTGGGAAGACTGTGGATTCATATGGCTGGGGCAGTCCCCTCCACCCTTCATCAGCAACTGAAATACATTATCAACAATAGTCTAGTTACAGTCAACGCTGAACCGGAATGCCCTCAACAAGGTGACATACCGTTCATCAGTTTTAATTTCGATGTTGAGCCGGCCAGTTTCCACACTTTGGAAGTAAGCAACCCTCAATTTCATTCCTTGGGAACGTCATTTCCCGTACCCAAGATCTCTGCCGAAGTAATGTCGGCTACTCGGGAAATGATGTCTTCGGGTCATCAGCCAGGACAAGGGCTGGGTAAAGATCACCAAGGTATCAAATACCCCATCCAAGTAGCCAGTCAAACTGGGACAGCTGGACTAGGCTATTCTGCCAGTTCTAGTCAGAGGAATCCTCATAAGCATCAGCAGATTCCTTCAGCTTCAACCACGCGACGTTTATCTTCGCCTTCAAATGTTGAGTCTGCACAACATCCTGTAAAGGTGCCAACCAACGTGATGGCTATGCTATTTCCCAAGCAAGTGTCGTTCAAATCAAAAGAAGTCTTTGTTCCAGATCCCAAAGTGGAGGAAGAGAAACAAAGAATCAAACAAAACGTCGTCTGGATAATGTCGGGCATGCGCATCATTGTTCATGATGAACATACAAACAGATATACCCCAGACGATGATTGCCCAGACGTCATAGTCATCATTCGGGAAGAGGAGGATGATGACGGCCCCTCCATCAATGCAGTCCACCTGAACTTTATCCTTGCCAATTAGAGTAGCACTCCTTGCATTGGTCGACAAGGGTAAAATGGGTAGGACTTCTTTCTGCCCTGTATGTAATAACCGTGAATTTTAAGTCACTATATATGTATATACATTATTAATATTTAAAAACTTTGTGTTATACAGTGATTTAATATGTGACAACATATATGAAATGGTGCATGGGTCAATTAACATGTATGTTATAGTTATGGATATATACATTTATATGTTTCATTAAAAATGAAAGCCTCGTAGCCTAATTATAAATTAGGTGAGTCAATTAAATAATCTAAGGGTTATGGTAATAAGGAGATGTTAGTATTTAATATGTATACTAACTTAAGTGGATAATCTTATTATTTCAAGTGACTAATAATTTTAAACCTAATTCTTGTGAACCTAATTAGGTTATGAGCTAAAGTCACATGTATAGGTAATTAAATTTCATAAGATTAGGAATGGAAACCCTAAATAATTAAATTGGGTAACATATATTAAAATTGCTAGACTATATTTATTACATAGCCCAAAACAATTAAAGGAGAAGCCCAAAAGAAATAAAATGCAAGCCCAAACTTAGCCCACTTGATTAAGGGTATTTTAGACATTTGATTTATCTAATTTATGCATTAAAATAAAAGCTAAATGAAGGAGTTAGTGGGCATAAATATGGCTGGCCACATTAGCCTTTTAAGGTAACTAATTAAGCTAAGCAAGGTCCATTTGTAGTAACTCTTACACAAAAGGACATGGTTGTCAAGCTCCTATTGGTTGCCACTTTATTAAGCATCCTTAATCATGATTAGACTAATTAAAGTGATAAGACAAAGCTTCTATCCATTGGTTAAAGAAAGTATGGGGGATAATAGCTAGATACACTAAGTGTATCTATATTTTTTGTAAGTATCCTTTTACTTCATCTTTTCATTTCATTTCATTTCTTCTCTCATTCTTCCTCTTATAATTTCTCCCAAGCTAGCCACTTCTAGAGAGAGAAAGGAGAGAGAGGTTTGGCCATATATATATATAGAGGGAGAGGAGTGCTAGTTTGTTAATGCATCCAAAGTTCATCACTTACTTTGGTAAATCAAGGAAGGTTGCCATTAAATCAAGGTATAACCTAACCTTCATTTTCTTCTTCTACTTTGTTTTTTTTTTCTCTTAGCTTGAGTTTTGTTGGGGTTATGAACAAATACTCAAGATACCCTAGTCCTACATATCATCATGTATAGAACTAAGTATTTTGAGTGTTAGATCAAAGGCTTAGAGGAAGAATATGAGCATATGTTCTCCAAGGGTGAAAACTCTTGTTTTCTTCCACTAAATCTTGTGTAACTCAAGTTTTCCAACTTAGATTTGTGATTCGTCGAAGGGGGGTGCTAGATGCATGAGTTATCTAGTAAACCCAAGTGATAGAACACAAATCTAACAAGTTTTGAATCCTTTGGAGCTGATTTCCCCAAAATAGCGCACTTAGAATGTTAAGGGTTCAAAAACCCTAAAATAGTTTCTGTCCTATTTTTCTTGGGTCTGTTTCGGACAGCTTCATGTCCCTTAAAAATCTGGGAAAATTCATAGAGGTACCTTGAGAAGTTATCTACGTGTAGGAAAAAGAACGGACACGTTTCGAGTTATAGATTGTGCGTAATGACTATTTCCGTAAAGGACTCCTAAAACTTTACCGTCGAATATCTCACTGTGTATATACTGAAAAATTCTGAAATTTTTACAGTAGGTTCATATATGTTAGAAGAACATACCCTGAAAATTTCAGATTTTTCTGAGCAAAACTCAATTTATTAAAAATAAAGCAAGATCCGAGTGTTTTGGGAACTTTAAAAATAGTAGATCAATTTCTAAAATTCCAGAAAAATTTGGGGATCCTTATAGGTTCATATTGTGTCAAAGTACAGAAGCTGAGAATTTTTGGAGTAAGTTTACTATTTTTCCTAAAAATGGTTAAGTTATGAATAAAAGAAAATAAATAGTTAAATGATGTCTTTAATAAGAAAAAGGTGATTTTTTATGCTTGAATACTCATAATATATCATATCTTGACTATCTTAGAGCATTTTGGTAATTTATGATAATAAATATTATTTATGACCTTTTATGGATATTAAATAAGAGGTTTAATAAATGATGAACAATTAGAATAAATTATTTATTAATCCAATAAATTATTAGAATATTATTATGATATTAATAATATTAGAATATGATAGTGATAAGTAAATAAAAATATTAAGAATAAAATTTCTTTAAAATATTATTAAATGGTTAATAATATTTGATTTAAGCATTGATAAATGATTAAAGTATTATTAAATAATTAATAATATTAGTAATAGAATAAGATATTATTAAATGATTAATAATATTAGTAAATGAATAAAATATTATTAAATGATTAATAATATTAAATGATTAATGATACTAAAGCATAAGTAAGATATTATTAAAGTAATAATATTAATTAAAATATTATTAAGTAGATTAATAATATTAGTAAGGTATTAAAATATTATTAACTTTATTAAGATGTTAATAATATTAGTAAGCAAATAAAAATATTATTAGGGAACTAATAATACTAAGAGGTGAATTAAATATTATCAAGATCAATAATATTATGTGGTTATAGTAACATTATCAAGACATGATAATGTTTATAAGAACTAAATATAATGCATAATATTTATGTGATTACATAATCTAATGTATACTATGACTAATTGAAAGATTAACTATAGGTCTCTCAAAGGAAGATAATTTAACTGCATAATGGATATAAATTAATTGCGTAGCCGTAATCTGCAGACGAGGCAAGTGTCCTAACTCAAACTCGAGTTATTATTTTCAAAGCATGTTAGTGAATAATTATTGATGATTATTCACATCTATATTGATTATTGAAATTCGTACTTTGTTCAATTGAATTCCTATTCTATTAGTATTGAACTGTGAATTAAATTAAAGTTCTTTCATTTACGAACTGTTTATGAGATAGATCTATGCTAATTGTATCAGCTAGATCAAGCATGTTTAAATTTGTTAAATCAAATGTATTTTAAAAAGCTGTTCTTATTAAATTGATATGATAAGAACTCTTGACTGAGAAAAGGACAAATTTGATTAAGGCATGATATCGATGCCGGAATATTAAGTGTTTATGCATAAATCACGGGGTATGAAAGGCTGATCCCCTTGAATACTAAAACTTATTAAGAGGTCCAGTTTAAATTACTGAGAACCTTGGCAAATGTTCATGGTTATCTCAAAACCACTCAGTTCATATTATTCAATTATTCGAATATTCAATTGTTGATTATTAATTCATGTTCCTTCACAACCTTATATTATTGTTGAACATTGAAAGCAAAACTTCTTTCTAGTCATGATATATCTCCCTTGTATATAAACTTGCTAAGCAAATTAGTTGCTTACCCTTGCTATATCATGATATTTATTTCAGCTAAGCCTGAAGGATCCAATACGAAGGACAAAGGCAAGGGCAAGATCCAGGAATAGTTTGGAATGAATATTAATTATTATTATCTAATGGAAGTTCTTATGTAAACCTTTTGTAATATGAATGGTGTGTTTAAGTTAAGGTTAAGAAGACCTTGGGACCATGCTATGGAAACTTTATTATAATGAACAATGTATGTTTATTATTTCGTAATAGTTATAGAATGCTTATGATGATGATAGATCGTGAGCACCGAATCTGAGGTTAGAGAACCTGGATTTGGGGGCGTCACACTGTAGATATAATAACTGCTTACTTTTTTGTATAGTACTCGCAGTTGTTTTTTCCGTATATGTTAACATTATGTATGATTAAATAGTTTCATATATATTAAGTGAAAGCATATTTTGTTTCAGGACTTTGAACTTAGATGTGCCTGTACTTGCTGATACGGTGCCTCTTCTCTACAAAGATTGTGACTTTGATGAAAAGTTGGACTCAGACTTATTGGAAGTACAAGAGGACATTGAGGTGCCTTCGGAGATCAAAGAATGGGTCGAAGACAAGCCTAAACCCAACCTTGATCAACCCACCTCCTTCAATCTTAGAACCTTAGAAAACCCTAAGTTAATCCAGATTGGTTCAAACCTTACCCCAAACCAACGGAATGACATGGTTACGCTATTAACCCAATTCTAGGATGTGTTTGCATGGTCTCATGATGACATGGTGGGTTTGTCCACTGACATTGTTCTTCATCGCCTGCCCATTAAAGAGGGATTCAAGCCAGTCAAGTAGAAGCTCAGGTGATTGAAACCTGAGTGGAGTTTGAAGGTGAAAGAAGAAATTGTGAAACAATTTCAAGCGGGTATTATCATGGTGTCTACATATCCTAAGTGGATATCCAACATCGTGCCCGTGCCTAAACCTAGAGGAAAGGTGCGAGTTTGCGTGGATTACAGGGATTTGAATAAAGCTTACCTTAAAGATAGCTTTCATGTGCCATTCATCCACATTCTCATTGACGATACTGCGTAATACGGCTTGTACTCCTTTGCTGATTGCTTTGTGGGGTACCATCAGATCATGGTTGCTGAGGAAGATCGTGAAAAAACTGCTTTCATCACTCCTTGGGGAACCTTTTGCTACAGACGATAGTTATTCGGCCTCATTAATGCCGGAGCTACCTATTAGTGAGCTATGATGGCTCTCTTCCACGACTTAATGCACAAATAGATCGAGATCTACGTGGATGACATCATTGTCAAGTCCCGGAAGGAGGAGGACAACTTACACCATCTCAGAAAGCTCTTCAACAGTTGCGTAAGTACAACTTGAAGTTGAATCCAGTCAAGTACGCCTGTGGCGTTAAATCAGGCATGTTGCTAGGATTCCTAGTCAACCACAAAGGAATTGAGGTGGACCCTACCAAAATCCAGGCCATCACGGAAATGCCCATTCCTCAAACAGAGAAGGAAATACGGGGATTTTTGGGAAGAATCAACTTCATTAGCCGATTCATTTCTTAACTCACAGTAACCTGTGAGCCTATCTTCAAGCTATTAAGGAAGAACACCTCCATGAAATGGAATGATGAGTGCCAGAATGCCTTCCTTACAATTAAAGAGCAGTTAGTCAAAGCTCATATTTTGGTACCACCCAAGGATGATATTCCCCTGTTCATGTACCTGTCCATAAGTGACAATGCCATGGGCTGCATGCTGGGCTAAAAAGACGGTAGAGGCCGAGAACGAACTATCTATTACCTCAGCAAAAGATTCAGCAGCAGTGAACACAAGTACACTCTGATTGAGAGGACTTGTTGTGCTTTAGCATGGGCTGCCATGAGGTTACAACATTACCTCTATGGGCACACAAGTATGTGTTCAGTAAACCCATACTGAATTGTCGGCTGTCCAAATGGCAGTTGATCCTACAACAATTTAACATTGTCTACATGACTCAAAAGTCCATTAAAGGTCAAGGAATTGCGGATCAACTGGCCGCCGCACCTTCAGGGGACTTCAAACCCTTGGAAACATACTTCCTAGATGAAGGGGTAATGACAATTCAGCAACAACATCAATACGATGAACGTCCAATTTGGAACATGTATTTTAATGGAGCTGTTAATACGGAAGGTTCTGGAGCTGGAGCAGTTTTAGTATCCGGTACGGGGGAGCAGTATCCAGTCGCCGTCAAATTACAGTTTATCAGCACCAACAACACTGCTGAGTATGAAGGATGTATCGTGGGGCTAAAACTTGCCCGTTCAATGGGTATCAGAAGGTTAACTGTCTTTAGGGATTCAGAGTTGGTATTCAAACAATCCACAGGAATCTATCAAACCAAAGAGCTGCGATTACTGCCTTACCATCGGCAAGTTTTACAGATGGCTTCGGAGTTCGAAGAAATCTCCTTTATACACATTCCTCGTAATTGGTATGACTTTGCGGACGCATTAGCAACTTTGGCCTCCTTGATGCAAATACCTGACAAGGAACACATGCCAAGCGTCACATTAGCCCTGCAAAAGGCACCAGCCTATGGGAACTATGTTGGAGAAGTATCGGATGAGCTACCTCCCATCCAACAACCTTGGTATCATCATATCAAGGAGTACCTACGAGATGGATCTACACCCACTGAGGCGAACTTGACTGAGCAAAGGCGGATTCATCGACTTGCTATGAAATTCTACCTAAGCGGGGATGCACTCTACAAGAGAGATGCAGAACTAGGTCTTCTCAGATATTTAGACAAAGACCAAGCTCAGAGACTCATGGATGAGATCCATGGTGGAGTCTGTGGGCCACACATGAGTGGCCTCCTCCTTGTCAAGAAGATCCTCAGGATAGGACATTATTGGCTCTCTCTCAAGGGTGATTGATATGACCACGTCAAGAGATGTTATCAATGCCAAATTCATGGGAATGTTATCCACGCCTCTCCACGGGAACTCCATAATATAAGTTCGCCTTGGCCCTTCTCAATGTGGGGAATGGACGTGATCGGGCCCATCGAGCCCAAAGCCAATAATGGACATCGATTCATCTTCACCATGATCGACTACTTTACCAAGTGGGTAGAAGCAGCCTCCTTCTCCAGGGTTACCAAAGAAGTCATCATTGCTTTCCTCAGAAACAATGTCATTTGTCAATACGGGCAACCCGAGGTAATCATATCAGACAATGCTAAGAACCTCAACAACAAAATGATGGAGGAACTATGCAGTAAATTCCACATCAAACACCTTAACTCCGTCATCTACCATCCAAAGATGAATGGTGTTGTTGAA
Organism: Panax notoginseng; assembly: GCA_016801055.1. Classification (NCBI taxonomy): domain Eukaryota; kingdom Viridiplantae; phylum Streptophyta; class Magnoliopsida; order Apiales; family Araliaceae; genus Panax; species Panax notoginseng. The sequence goes on along the minus strand of CM029017.1, from coordinate 38,403,803 downwards.
GCGGCTAACAAAAACATCAAGAAGATTATGCAAAAGATGTCCGCTAATAACAAAGGATGGCCTGACCTATTGCCTCTTACTCTGTTAGCCTACAGAACATCAATGCGCACTTCAACTGGGGCAACCCCCTACGCATTAACCTATGGGATGGAAGCAGTACTCCCCATAGAAGTAGAAATGGAATCCCTCCGAGTGTTGATGGACGCTCAGCTAGATGAAGATCAATGGGTACAAGATAGGTATCACTAATTATCTCTAATAGATGAAAGGCGAACCGCGGCTATCTTCCATGGTCAATTATATCAACAAAGGATCGCACGATCCTACAACAGAAAAGTCCGGCTACGGTAGTTTAAACAACATGACTTGGTTTTAAAGAAGATCATCGACAATCAAGATCAATCTAAGGGAAAATTTGCTCCTAACTAGGAAGGCCCGTTTGTTGTCAAGGAAGTATTAACAGGAGGCGCTCTCAGATTGCAAGAAATGGACGGCGATGAATTTCCACAGCTTATCAACTCGGACACCGTGAAACAGTACTACGTCTGAAGTTACCATTAAGCAAACATCCTGGTATTGGATCATCAGATCATCAGTCATTCCGGTTCTTTAACCCTTTACCACATACAACTCTTGTCCACACTTTGTCCCTCAGGGAAAGATACTCTTTAAGCCAGCAGCCTGGCTTCACTACGCTCATACAACTTAGGTCATCCCACTACGGATTGAACCTCTCGCGTTTGTAGTTTGGGTACCCATACATGGGATCAAACTTCTCGTACCTGCAGTTTGTCCTCAACCTAAGATCAAACTTTCTCTTCCCCGCAGTCTATCTTGCACATGGGATTAAACTTTCTTCCCCACAGTTTGACCTGTACATGGGATTAATCTTTCTTCCCCGTAGCTTATCCTGCACATGGGATCACGTTTTTCAACTCACCCTGAGGGGTGAACTACATCGACCTGATCTCCTTGATACACGGGAGTACGTAGGCAAACATATTCTATATGGCCCGGTCGCAATAAACAAAAACAAATAACAAAAACTGTGACGCCCCCAAAATATGTATACATCACCCATCTTGAGTCACCAAATACATGGTACAGAATATAAATACAAACATAATTATGCAACCGTCGTGTAATATACGACAATACATAAACTGAGAGTTTTAATAGGAATATTGTCATCTAGACAATATCCATACTCAAAGGAGTCCTCATTACATTTATTGTCACACTATTTAATAGAATAGTGAGGACTACTAATACTATCATCTGGATTGTCACTCCTTTCCCCGACTCATCCCAGCTATATTCTCATTTCCTGAAGAGAACAGTGAAAGAAAGGGTGAGCTCAACTAGCCCAGTAAGAAATATTATGACTAAGATAATGCAGAATAAATTATCAATTGTCTTCAACAATGTTAAACTGATAAAATACAATAGACATCAAGTTTAACTGCAGTGGAATAAGCAATCCATTAGAAGAGTCAAGTAGAGAATGATATCTACTATCTTCTATGATTTAAAATATTTTCATCAATTTTTATCGCTCACTGAGACTCAGCTTAATAAATAAACCACATCATCTAATCATCCCTATATTACGGGCCAAGGATATTCATTAAATCGTCAACGGTCATGACTATACCGAATAATCCCAGGTCATAATCATACCAAAAACTGTCCATCAATTCATTACAGGCCACTGAGGACTTTTACCACATCATATATAACATTACAGGTCATGATTATACCGAATGATCCCTGGTTATAATCATACTAAGTCCATCTATGCACGTAAGCCAAAGATGACTTTCATTACAATATAAGCATGAGGATGATGACAATGACATAATAATTCAATAAAACAAGTTCAAGAATAAATTTTAAAGATTAATAAGTTAATTTATCCTGAACTCAATAACGTCCAAATTGTCAATATAATACTGCTTTGTGGAGTAAAATTCAAGAATGCTCAGAAGAATATTTCCACGAAAATATACTGGATGAAGCTCAAATATCCAGGATATTCCACTAATTTCAAGGAATATAGAAGCCAAAACTTTAACCAACTTAGTATAATAGAATGTATGAAACTGCAAATGGATTTTCACCCGCTATGCGGTAATCCAAGTATACAGATCATTTTCACAATTTAATAAGGAATGAATACAAAGGATCATTCACCATGCATGTGATAATCCACATAGACAGGTTATTCCAACAGAATAATAAAGAATGAAATAACAGAAGGATTCACCATGCGTGCGATAGACTGCACAGACAGGTTATTCCCAACAGAATAATAAATAATGGAACCAGGTCATGCGTAACGCATAAACAGGATATTCCGACAGAATAATAAATAATGGAACCAGGTCCGGCGTAAAAGCACAGACAGGATATTTCAACAGAATAATAAAGAATGGAATAACAACAGAATTCACCATGCATGCGATAGACCGCACAGACATGTTATTCCAACAGAATAATAAAGAATAGAATAACAGAAGAATTTTACCATATATGTGGTACTTCGCATAAACAGGTTTTTCCAACATAATAATAAGGAATGGAATAATAGAAGAATTTCACCAAGTATAGGGTAGTCCACGTATATAGGTTATTCCAACATAATAATAAAGAATGGAATAACAGAAGTTCTATTCATGAATACGAAAGAAATAATTCCCCTTATGAGTACAACAAATAATATCCCTTACCTTAGAAGAAACTGGATATTGGAAAAGTGAAGTAGCAGAATACTTTTTTTCTTTCTCTCTATAGTTTCTCTCTCTATAGTTTCAGTGAATTCGTAAGAAATAATGAAGGAATGAGCTTCTATTTATAGAAGAACTGAAAGTGGCTCTTGGTCTTAACGAAGGGTCAAAATGACTCTTGGTAATATTGAAGAGACAACTACTATTTACGAAGGGGCAATTAACTCTTGAAACACCGAAGGGACAAATAACTCTTGGAAAACTGAAGGGACAAATAACTCTTGGAAAACTTGGAAAATTGAAGGGACAAATAACTCTTGAAAAACTGAAGAGACAAGTTACTATTTAAACTTTAAATCAACGATCCATATTGATTTACTATTATAATTTCAACCAACGGTCTGAAAATTAGCACATCTCCTCATAGAATAATATTGTACCCAAAAATAATTTGGAGGAGCGAAAAGAAATATATCTTTCGGGTGAATAGTACCCCGTGGGTAGTAACTCGTGAATAGTAACTCGTGAATAGTACTCCGACACGAAAAGTGCTCCAAATACCCGATTGAACACTATAACCTCCAGACATCAATTATTATCGAAATAAATGTCAATTTTCACTAACACAAATAATTTCAACACAATGGAACTATCAAATTCATCTTTAATCAACACGAACTTATTCATCACTAATATTATAACTCACAATATTTAACAACCAGGTTGTTTCCAGGAAAGGGAGGGCTTTCCAATAAGGATTTCTCCTTATTGGCGCGCAATTAGGTGACCAAACCTCTCCTTGATAGAACTATTAGACATTGTCAATATTGTAAATAATAATATGAATAATTTTATCGTCTCAATTATTGATTTAATATTATAACATATTATACAGATGATACTGTAACAATAATTGAATCAATAATATGAGAGATACGATACAGTAATTGCTGTAACAATAATTGAGTATAACTGAGTGACTTCTTACGTAAGCATCAATAATCAATACCGTGTGCTACTATGCAACCACGCGTATTACTATACTTTTACTACCGGGTAGTTCAACAGTTTTAACAGTAACACTTTCGTCGTTATTTTTATAAAAAGATAATTCTGTCATTTTCTAACTACGACAATACTTCCGTTGTGGGGTTCACCAATGATTGTGCCGTCGTACGAATATTCCCCGACAAAAAGAATATTCCCCGACCAAACGAATATTTTATAACAACTTGCTTACTTTGCAAAATTTATAAATATTACCCACAACTATAACATTATATCAAATCCACACCATAATATTCAAAAAAATATTTCGAGAAATTTAAATCTTTATTCATAAAATTTGGGGTCTCACAAAAACATTTCTACCCTTTTCTACAAAAACAAAAATCACAAAAACACTTCTACAACCTTTTTCATCAATAAAGCTTCTACACCCATCTGCCTTTCATAAACAGCGTTGAACCTCTTACACCAGGTTTGAACTACGCAGACCTAATCTCCTCTTTAAGAGGAGCATAGGCAGCCATTTATGGTTCGGTCTAACCCCTACCAAAACACAAATACTTATCAATGGTATTGGGATCAAACTTTAGCCCACTACATTTCATTGTCTTCAAACCAAAGGGATGGAATTACCCAACCTCTCCTCGCGAATAGGAGATTCGGAGACCATCTAAGCTGTTGTTGTACCTTGAAGAGCAACACCAATCCATAAGAGATGGAATTAACTAGGCTCCTCCTAAATAGGGGTAATGGTGACCATCTGTGGTGCGGTCAATCTCAGAGAGAAAAGCCACAATCCTCTCCATATTTCTATATAGAAACCAGTACCAAGACACCGAAGATGATAGGGATACACACAGAGCCATGATCTATTCTGAACTATCCAGAGATAACTCAATGTCCATCCATCAAGGAGGAATTCAAAATACATCAAGATCACAAGCCCTGAAGAAGCAGACAAATATCAAGCAAGTATCATAGCATATCTAAAATGGAAGTAATCAAAAATTATATTTCCCTGCTATATATAATGTTGTTTCATATACATAATGTAAATTGTACATGACAAAATGGCTAAGCTAGTCTGTACAGGAAAATACGAGCCCATCTTCAAATCGGCGTATATGCGAGCTAACAAGCCCAACATGGCATCCCTATCAGAAGAATGAGGTAAGGACGTGGTCTCCTGTACAAGGATATCCACATGACCCAATAGATCTGCAGCCATCTGCATGGTGACCATGTGCTCATCGATATAACTGCTCATCTCTACAAGCATGCCAGTGGTAAGGGACCTCACTGCAGTACTGTCTGTGACGCCTACATCCCAAGCAGATATGGCACTATCCCGCTCGACTATCACTGCATCTCTAGTTGATCTGGCCTCATCCCGCTCAACGACAGCGGCATCTATACAAGCTAATGCCTCGTCCCTCTCTAACAGGGATGCGTCTCTCCCATCAAGAGCTGCTAACATTAGGGCTCTACCCTGATCTCTCTCAAAGGTCATCAGATGAAGACTCTGCTCAAGGTACTGTGCTGAATGTTGAATCACGACAGTGCTAGTACTAGGAGAATCTAAAGGAAATACTGACAACCCAGTAGATGGCTCCTCCTCGGTGTAAGAATCAATTTCCTCCATGGGCTCTCCACCATCTGAGTCAATACTCGACAATGTGGATACTACCTCAGTCGGTGCAATCTCTGTCTCTATCCATGCGGAATACTCTGCGGAACAACCTGGATTACTAATGGAAAAAGCAACTATCTCACGCTGATCCCAACATGCATACACACGGGATCGGTCCTCTGCCGAAAGATAGTGAGAAGCTAAATGCTGGCCCAGCGCTCCCTCGAAAGGATGAAAATCCTAAAACTGGTCAAACTGCGACATCACGGCCAGTGGATGGTAAGTAGTCATGCCCCTCAAACCAGCTAGAGGGATGTAATCCATGTCTGGAGCATGAGTAATAAAGCTATAAGGTGAGCTTAGCCCGGAGCATGGCAATATACTAAATGGGTCTACAATATCAGCTAAGAAAGCGGACCAAGATGCAGCATCCGTACACTCCGCAGACTGAAATGATTATGTCATGGCTATATCATGGGTGAAGCAATACCCATGCCATCTAAAAGTGCCAATTGGTTTCAGGTGTGAAATAAACCACATGTATAGCATGACCGAACTGCCCGTAAATACTCATATCAGATAAGTGCAGCAGTATGTAGCTGACCTCAATGTCTCGGCTATAATCATAGGTATGATGGTACGACCCTCCCTGAGAGATCTCATCGTCGTGATAACTCCTATGTCCAACTCATCCATATATAGTGGCATGTAGACATATGACAGTACGCACAATAGCAGTACATCTACCCTGGCCAGACGCCAATGATCCTCCGGTATGGTGAAATCCACGAAATGTCGTCTATAACTATCCTCAGAGCCAAATCTGTCAAACAGAAAACGCTGGGATATAACGTGGCCAGATGTAAGCTCATCCTACACCATCTACGCCTCAGTCCAGTGAGGGTCATGAACCGCCGACTCATGTCCCTCAAAGCCATATGCATGCAAGGTCTGTCTAATGATAGCATCGTCAACTGTGCATACTCCTCCAGGGTGGGAGTCAACTCCTGGGTTCCAAATTGAAAAACCTGCCTCTCCGAGACCCACTGCTCTAGCATGCCATCCACGAATCCTGTAGGAACCTAAAACATCAACAGGGTCATAGTATGCTACAACAAATGCTCTATGGTCACCCTATCTGATGGTGACATGCTATCATACCACGATCGCATACCAGATACCACCAATAATGGTGAGGTATGATCAATACGGCTAACTGTCAAAGAAGATATTTGCATGGGCCGTGTCATAAGATCATCCAGGGGTCAATGATGAATATCTCTGGACATACATACATATGCATAACATGATACATGCATTACAGATAATAGATGGCAATATGATATAGGGAATGGAAAAATTGTACATACATTCCTAAGTATATAATCATCTAATACATCATCTCTGTACAGCTACAAATACAAGGAAATGTGGCACAGACACCCTACTACTAACAGAGGTCTATCAAAAGATATAGCGAGAATGGGGCACAGACACCCACTAGCTAACAGAGGCCTATCAAAAGATATAACGAGAATACACATCAAAAAAAGACAATGGTGTTGATGTCCACATCATCAATCTTATCCACCTGATGTAACTCCTCCTGAGTCACTGGATCTCTATCAATAGGGATATCAGGCCGATACAAAGGAGGATCTGTGCCAGCAAAACCAAATGGGTCATCTGAGGGGCCAGCGCCTGAGTTGGAAGGATCTAACGAATCTGCCTCTGCCGAATCTCTACCTAAATATCGGATAAAGATATGTGCCTGGTCCAACTGCCAGGTCAAATTGTTAATCTGTGTCACATGAGTTGGATCTCGGACACAGGCTAACCAATCCGTCATCATCACGGATCCTGGAACCATATCCCCCATGAACTGAGTGGCACGGGTCTGGACTCCAATAGTACGAGGGAACCATCAACGCTGGAATACATCCTGAGTGTAGGGACCCTCTGATAATGCAAAACTGTCAACACCTAATAATGGGATATCAATGACGGGTGACTTCGATACAGGCCAATAACGCCTGGCAGGAGGAAAGATCGGTATACGGTTCTCTCTTGTGGTGCTCCTAATAGCACGCTCTCCTAAATAAAGCTCCCATCCTCCATCTATAAAGAGAGGAACCCTACGGGTGAAAATCACGTACTCGACACCAGTCGGGTATCCATCCTCAAAACCAATGGCCAAATGCTCCCCAGAATAGGGAATCCATGTGATAATGTCAGTTGTCAACAACTCTAGCTGCAAGCGGCAGTGAGTGAAATCCTCAGCTATAGGGACCTCCACCAATATAGAATGATGTCATCGCCATCCTCATCGGTAGGTATCTAATCCTAGCACACTCACCGGATGCAAACATGGGAGCCTCTCATAAGCCCAAAACTGCCAACATAAAGGCAAATATCTGCTGTCAGTTAACACTCTTAACCTATACATGGTAAATGATAAGAGAAATACTTACCAGTAGAAATGGATAAATTCCTAACCAAGCCTCGATCAAGCCCTGTGAGCGCATACTCATGCCCCTGAGGAAATAGGCAAAGGTATAGGAACCCCAATCATACTCTCCAATACGGTCCACATGCCTAGTGGCGTTGATCAAAGCGAACGACACTGTAGAAGAGTTATCTGCTATGAAGCAGCCCCTAATGATCATCAGGAATAATCGCGGAAGAAAGCGATCCCTGACTCTAACATCATCTGGCATGGGCTCGCTCAATAGCCCACTCATAGCATCTACGCTCAAAGGACCCCCACGGACAGTCCTGCCCTTGAGCGCTTCCACCGGAACTCCTAACAAGGATCTGACGGTAGTCAGGGTAATATCCGTCGTGCAAGACACTGGCTCCCCTCCAAACTCCATACCTGTGATAAATCGTCAATCTATCGGCGTTATCATTACCTCACAGTCCAGAAAATAGAGTGACTGAGTCTGGTGAAACCACCGCTCATACAATGCCCTAAGGTAACCCTAGGGGCAACGGCGGGGAAGGATGGAAAAGAATGCTCCAAAACCCCAGTCATGCACAATCGCTCTATAGTCAGGATGAAGAGCCTCGTACATAGAGTGTATACTGAACCAGTTCCCTCGAGGTTGTGTAAAGCCAGGAACCTACATGAAATACAGATCAACATTAAATCCTTTTACTCCTCACAAATAGGAAAGAAGGAAGATCAAGTTCTGACGTCATACCTCATTGGCATGAAAATACATCGAGGGATGTCGACTCAAGTCACCCAGAAGCTCTGGGTTTGCTACCTGAATAGTCGGGAGCTCCCTAAGGGGAATATGTGTAGCAGGAGCGGGACATCAACCTGGACTGGACGTATCACCGCCTCAACTAACCGACCAGGTTGCCTAACGGAATGGGGTCGAGGCACTTCACAAGCCCTCCTCCGTACACCAGAAGTGGTCCTACGAGAACTACTCGACTGATCTGGATCCATAATATCTGGACAACAAGTCTCCAAATCACCTCAGAAAGGGTGTGGTATCTTCTAACCTAGAGCTTTTCAAAATGCATTTAATGACTACATACATGCATGCATCATTTTAACATACATCTACCAGTAGAATTAAAAATACATGACTACACAATTTCTACATTTTAGGAAAATTTTGCCATAGTCTCCTTTGAAAATAGGACTATCCACATGCACATAGGCATGACTAAGTGACCATTCAGTAGCATACCGCCCACAGTCATATACATAATATATGTAAAATCATCAACACATAAGGTTAACCTCAATGCTAGGAGTAGTTTGCCTTCTTAGCTTGTGCTCAAATGTCCTCAGACAGGATAAAAATAGCAGAAAAAGGTGCCCATTTGACTGTCTCAAAAGTTAAATTTTTTCACATCATTATGTTCAGCATGGTTTAATACTAACATTTACTATGTTGAATATTTTTTATCAAATCATTTGAGCATACATAATCACTACTATGTGTTTAGATGCATTTCATATGATAAGTCATTTTCTAACGGATTAAAACTGGAAAAAATTACATGCATACGTTACCGGGACAGTGTAGAACACCTGTACGGTGACAGAATTTGCAGAAAGATGTTCGAACTTAGCAGATCTGAAGAAGAGCTCTCAGATTTCCTTCGCGACGCAAGTTAAAAATGACTTATAAAAACAACCTGATGGTCTTTATCATCTACGGTTGGCCGCAGGTCCATCTGCGGCTGTAGCAGGTGTACCTGTAGCACCTCTATACGGGTCCCACCCCTCCGGCTCGATCCAGTTCAACTTGCAAAGGAGTTCTCGCAAGCTAAAAAGGCCAAATCAGGGATAAAAATGCTACGCGATTGAGCATAATAGCCTACAATCCTGGTTGATCCGTGGTCTTCACATCATTCATTGGTATTCACCCAAACACAGGGTACACAATGTCAATGATCTCATACGATACAAGTCACGCTCAGCGATACCTCACACAGGTCCAATTCCTCTCATTTAGGATCGTCATCCTACTTTATAATAACCCCGGTGGGGGTCACAACGCGATACATATGTCGAAGTACATAACCCCGGCGGGGGTTACAACGCATATCATCCGTTAACATACACATCAACGAAGGTCAAGCAGCCTTGGCATCACTATAACCGTTGGCAAGTAAATCCAACGGAGCGTCAGAAGTCGGCCGATGATTTCAGCCGCTGATACACATCAGCAATGATCCAGTGGAACCCCAGCGGGGGTTACAACGTTCTTGTATATATCAAAATACAACAACCACGGCGGGGGTCACAACGTATTGTCATCCATTAGTGTACATATCAATGAAGGTCAAGCAGCCTTGACGTTATTTCAGCCGATGGCAAGTAAACCCATCGAAGCATTGAGAGCTATTCTAGGATTTCATACTCGGGTACTCATATTCCCCAGCGTCACCCCGACAGGGGTTACAACGTATGTTCCGTTGACACACACATCAACGATAATACAACAACCCCTGCGGGGATCACAGCGCATTGTCATCCATTGGTGTACGTATTAATGAAGGTCAAGCACCCTTGACATCAGATCAACCGTTGCCAAGTAAACCCAACGTCGCATTAAAAACCATCTGATGATTTCATCAGTTGATACACACATCAACAAAGTCTAAGCAGCCTTGGCATTTATCCCCAGCAGGGAGTTCATCCGTTGATCTACACATTAACAAAGGATCAAATGTATCCCCGGCGGGGGTTACAACGTGTGGTAAACCGTTGGTTCACACGTCAACGAAGGTCGGGCAGCCCTGATAACATTTACTGTTGGTAGTAAAACCAACAGAACATTGACATACTCTGGCGATACAAACCAGGAAAGGGAAGCGTCATCAAGGAGGATTGATGACGGAATATGTTATACACATCCTTAAACAGACAAAGCTTTATCCCCACAGATCTCTTACACATAAGAGGCACTTCTTCATAATCAAGTCTGTATCAAGGATTCAGGACTTTGGTGATAACCCCAACGTTAACATCCTCAAAGATTTGGATCGCACATCCAATTTGGTCATCATTGCCAAATCCCCAGTAGAAGCTATAGAGAGATAGCAATCATCCTCAACATGTTAGGCAACAACTCCATACACATGCATCATACAGTTGTGTCATGTTATATTTCAAGTGTCTAGGATTCTTTATCCTATCCATGCATTGCATTGCATGAATATGATAAAGAGGGGCATTTGTAGACACTCAAAATTTTTTGCATATCTGTTATTGACATCGCAGGAGCGCAGATTCATCTTTTAAGAGGAAACCTTGGAAGACGGTTCATATCCATTCTGGATACCACCGGGAGGAACAGCTTAACCCCGGAACACACACTGGGAGTAACAGTTTAACCTCGTAACACACACCGGGAGTAACAATTCCAACCTCAGAGATAACCCCGAGGCATGCAGATCCAATACCAGAACACAAACTGGAGAAGACCGATTCATCCCAGAGATAACCTCAAGATGTTACGTCTCAGTCCCAACACTGGGAATAACAGATTCCAACCTTGGAGATAACCCCAAGGAAGGCAGTGGCAGTTCCGGAGATAACCCCAGAAATGCTTGTTTCAAATGCATGCCATCAGCTTCAACCTCGGCGCTGACACCGAGGCACTCAGTACAAGACAGGAACACCTCAGAGAAGACACTGAGAACCTTCAACATTTGCAGTAGTTCAATCTCAGCGATAATCCTGAGCACCGTCTTCTTTATCATCCCAAATCGGAGATAACTCCGGTGAGGGGCAAAGTCATCATCTTGCCACCATGACGCCACATCACGCCGTCTCAACATTTTAGACATACATTTCTACATAGCAATGTCGTACAAGAGCCAAGGAAAACCAATCCCGAGTGACTATTATGCAGAACAACGAATAGAATTTGAAGCTGAAGACCGGAGGGCATCATCCCATCTTTATGACTTCATACAACCTCTAATCCAATGTCATTGCATAACTCTCAACAACGGCAGTCCGAAATAGGTCCTATATACCTCAGTCGGATGCCCGGATTGCAATTCTGAAAGTTTGAGCGGACATCACCTTACCTACGTGCACGTACTTAGAGACGGCAGGACCCGTGAAGTCCGGGGCACCCCCGGGTAGCCTCAGGTATACCTGCGGCCCAGCCGCAGGTACAACTATAGCTCCACCCTCTATAAACAGAGAGCTTGGGGTGGCCATTTTAAAAGGAGAAAAGGAGAGGAAGCACTGTCCATTTTGCTCTATACACACCCTAAACTGAGTGCTTTCTTATTTTAAACACTTGTGAGCTCACATATAGCTACTTCTGTACCGACGAAAGCCAGTGTTTATCTACTTTAAAGTTATTGAAGTCTTCTTTGGCAGCCCACTGTAAGCCTTCTTACACATTTTTAAGTTTTTTTCTCCACAATTGCACACACTATTCTTTACGTTGAAAGTCGTGTTGCGTGTGTTTGCCCGAACTTCGGTCCGTGATTTTATTTTAGTTTGTATATACATACATACATATATATATATATATATATATATATATATATATTTATATATATGGACTAACATTATCGAGTTATGCCTCGATTGAGCCTAGACTTCGATCTGGATAGTTTATATATATATATATATAAATATATATATATATATATATATTAACTATTGTCGGACTTTGTTCGATGAGCCTGAATTTTATAACCGGTGCATTTACTACTTTAATATATATATATATACTTATATATATTAACTGTTGTTGGACTTTATCCGATGAGCCTGGATTTTATATCTGGTGCGTTTATTGTTTTATATATATATATATATATTTACATTTCGTCCCACCTAGAGTTTACTTCATGGTGGTTGACCACTTTTTACTGCTTTCTGTACATTTTATCCCGCCTGGAGTTTCCTCCGTGGTGGTAGAGAGCTTTTACTGCTTTATTTACATTTCTGATCCTCCATGGAGGTGCTTCGTGGTTGGTGATCCTGTCTGTATATATATATATATATATATATATATATATATATATATATATATATATATATATATATATATATATATATATATTTACAACTTTTATATATATACCTACTTACTACGTTTATATCAATTGTGGCATCATGTGAGCCTAGGAATCATGTGATCACAGATTCAGTCCACTGAATCTAGATTCGGTTCCCGTGATGGACCTTTTCAGCTATAAGTAGCTTGTAAATTTATCTGTGATGTTTGGATTTCCTCAAATGGTTCTCATACCCACGAGGAATTCAGCACCTTTTGTACATTATTTTCATATAGATGCCTCGCATCTGTAAAATAAAATCAACCAAGCCTAATATTGAATAAAATGGGAGTGTAAAAGGTCTCAAATACTATTGAGCACTAGGTTTGAAAAACCTCTTTTAAAACATCACTGCCATATTTTGCTTAAAAAATGAATTTTTATATAAATTGAAACCCTGTGTATATAGGTGCGAACGAGGCCTCGCACTACTTCCAAATAACAGCACATTGACCCACACACACACACACACATTCATATGATAATTTATTGAAAAGTGACGGTCACCATGGCAACACAGATGTCGGGGGGTGCCTAACACCTTTCCTCCGCATAAGCAATTCCCCGGACCCTAAATGAATCTCGGTTTCACCGACCTGTTTAGCAGTGTCACATCACTGGGTCAATGTTCAAACCTTTTCTCAGTTGTGTTGGTACAACCAGTTAAAAAACCAACTGGCGACTCTTATAGTACAATCGTCGACATTACACATGTCGGACCTTTTTCACTTATTTTTTAAACAAATCTCACCTAAAATGAGAACACAAAAAAAAGGTAACGAAAAGGCACAAATAAAAATCCTGACGTCGACATGGACTATTAAATAGTATGATTATGACCAAAAATTATATATCGATATAATCATAACCTGTAATGTTACAGACAAATGATTTGGTAAAAGTCCTCATTAGCACATAGTGCATTGATGGACATTTGTTGGCATGATCATGACCACTATTGATAATAACGAATATCCTTAGCTCATAGTGTATGGATAATTCATGGATGTGATACGAAAGAATATTCTTGGCCCGTAGTGCATGGATAATTCAGTGATGTGGATTATTTATAGAGATGTGTTACAGAGTTAAAATATTGATGACGAACTTTTAAATCATAGAAGATAGTAGATATCATGCTCTACTTGACTCTTCTAATGGATTGCTTGTTCTGCTGCAGTTAAACTTGTTGTCTATTGTATTCTATCAGTTTTACACTGTTGAATACTAATGATAATTTATTCTGCATTATCTTAGTCATAATATTCTTTACTGGGCTAGTTGAGCTCACCCTTTTCTTTCATTGTTCTCTTCAGGAAATGAGAATATAGTTGTGACTAGTCGTGGAATGGAGTGATGGTCCAAGACGGTGACTATAGTAGTCTTCACTATTCTATAAAATAGTGTGATAATAATTGTAATGAGGACTCCATTTGAGTTTTGATAGACAATAATCGTGTTAAAACTCTCAGCTACATTTTTTTCGTATTGTATAAATAAAGTTTGTATTTAAATTATGTACTATGTATTTGGCGACTCATAATGGGTTGTGAATACCTATATTGGGGGCATCACAGTTGGTGTCAAAACTTAGGGATATGATCCCTAGCTGAGATTTGAGGCTAGAATTAAGACGGGAGAGACGAGTAAATCCTTCGCTAGTATGACCTACCTAAGCTTATTTGTTATTTAATTGGTTGATCAGAATATAAGAATAATATATGGCATGCCAATTAACCCTTGTTTTGTGGCAGTGTTTGAAAATGGCATCTGAAAATGTTGAGAAGAGTAATGGAGCACATGAGACCGTTAAGTCACCACCGAACAATAACCAGGATAATGTGCATCAAGAAGGCAATAATCCTCATGTAAACAACACCATTGACCAAATGATGAACGATGGGATGTTTAGGTTCTTTCTACAATTCATGCAACACCAAACAAGAGAGACTCATGTTCAAAATGTAGGTGGAAACAATGGCAACTCACGGCTGGTCACCGCTAAGCTATTCAAGGATTTGGGACCACCGAAGTTTTTGGGAAAGCCAGAGCCACTTAAGGTAGAGACGTGGATTAAGCAAATCACCAAGATATTTGATGTCTTGGGATGCTCTGAGGAGAAAAAGGTTCCCTTTGCCACCTTCATGTTGCGAGGAGAGGCAGATTATGGGTGAGAATCTGTAAAACGTACTCAACCTTCCACACTAAAGATGTATTGGGAGAAGTTCCAAGAATTATTCAACGATAAGTACTTTGCTGAAAGTATTCGTCACATGAAGGAGGTAGAATTCATCAAGCCGGAGTAAAACAATTTGACCATATTACAATACAAGGATAAGTCTGCCGAGTTATCCCGGTTTGCATCCCATTTGGTTGATAATGAGGAGCGAATGACGCGAATGTTTTTGTGAGGTTTGGAACTCGAAATTCGTTAATATCTCATTTCTCACAAACTTTGTTTGTATTCAGATGTTGTGAATAGGGCTCAGTTATTGAAACGCGATAATGAGTCAGCCCAACCAACAGATAGGAGCCGTCAAAACAATAATACCAGTAGTGGCAGTCACCAAAGCAGTGACAACAAACGTGGAGGAAATCATCATGCCAGAAATGGTAACCACTTCGGTGGTAATCCTGGCCAAGATAATAGAAGTGGAAATTTTAAAAAGAGGAGATTCAATAATGATGGAAAGACAGCAGCACCAGCACCCATTTTTAAGGAATGAGAATAACCACCGGTCCTATGCTACAAATGTAGAGAGGAGGGACACATCCATCCAAACTGTACGCAGCAACCCAAAGCATGTTTCAATTACGGAAGAGAAGGTCACGTAGCTCGATTTTGTCGTATAGTGAAGTCAAGTCCTGTTGGGATGAAGACACCAAAGGCTGTTCCAGACAAGTCAAGGTCGGTAGTTCAAAGGAGAGCATTTGTCGTGACCTCCCAAAAAGTGTCGTTCTCTAGTATGTTGGGATGAGTTGGGTGAAGCAACGTTGTTGGGACCGAAATTGGTACGCATGACTAAGGAAAAGATTCAAATGATCCGGTAATGTATACAGTCCTCACAAGATCGACAAAAAAGTTATGTTGATCTTCATCGAAGGGACGTGGAATTCAATGTTGGAGATCATGTATTGTTACGTGCTGCTCCATAGAGAGGAGTTACAAGATTTGAAAAGAGAGGAAAGATCAATTCTCGATTCATTGGCCTATTTGAAATCCTCGATCGAGTAGGAACTGTGGTATATAGACTTTTCTTACCGCCAAGTATGTCTAGTGTTCATAACGTTTTTAACATATCTATGGTACGTAAATATATGGAAGACCCAAACTACATTATTGAATTAGAACCAGACGAGATAGCGAAAGATTTAACATATAAAGAGGTACCTGTTAAAATCTTGGATAAGAAGGAACATATTCTACGCTCAAAGGTTATACCTCAAGTCAAATTTTTGTGGAGAAACCACGATATTCAGGAAATGACCTGGGAGTTAGAATCTGAAATGAAAATAAGGTATTATCACCTCTTCGATATACCAGGTACGAACACCAATTTCGAGGATAAAATTTCATAAGAAAGGGAGGATGTAAGACCCCAACTTTTATGAATAAAGATTAATTTTCTCTAAATATCTTTTTGATTAATAAGGTGTGAATTTGATATAATGTAATAGTTATGGGGAATATTTACAAATTTTACAAAGTAAGCAAGTTGTCATAAAATATTTGTTTGGTCAGAGAATATTCGTTTTATCAGAGAATATTCGTACGACAGCACAATCATTGTTGGACCCCATAACGGAATTACTGTCGGAGTTAGAAAATGACAGAAATACCTCTTAATAAAAATAACTACAAAAGTTTTACCGTTAACTGTTAAAATACCCGATGATAAAAGTACAGTAATATGTGTGGTTGCACAGTAGCACACGGTATTGCACAGTATCTTTGATTATTGATGCTTACGTGAGAAGTCACTCAGTTATACTTAATTATTGCCATAGTAATTGCTGCATAGTATCTCAAATTATTGATTCAATTATTCTCATAATATTTTATGTTATTAAATTAATAATTGAGACGAAAAAGTTATTCATATTATTATTTGCATTATTGACGATGTCTAGAAAGTTCTGTCGAGGAAAGGGGATTGGTCACCTAATTACGCACCAATAAGGAGAAGTCTTTATCGAAAATCCCCCACTTTTCTTGGAATGATCTGGTTGTTAATATTGCGAGTTATAATAAAGATGAATAAATGTTATTAAAAATGTGTTCAGTAAAGCCAAGTAAATTGAGATAAATAAAAGGAATTTTTATGAAATATTTATTGTAAATTTGGCTTATTATATGGACCCCCACTTACCCATTTTTCAAAATTATCGGTAGAAAGTTATCTCAATTTCTGTTTTATATATATATATATATATATATATATATATATATATATATATATATATATATATATATATATAATAAGTCACGGGTGTGGGGGAGAAAGTTTTGTTATTATATATTTATATATATATATATAGGTTTTATTTTTTATATAAAATAGAATATATTATATTTTATTATGCATAGTACTGCATAGTGTTGCATAGTATTGAATAGTGTGTGTATGCTGCATAGTAAATCAAAAAATTTAAAAGTTTTCAACCGGTGAACGCCTGTGAATTCGTTATTATTGCTTCGTATTTTTCTAAATTCAAATAGTATTTTATCATTCTCCTATAAATAGGATTCTCAGTTTAGAAATGAAAATCACACCAGAATTAGAGAATTCTTCTTCTATAATATTAAGCGTATTTCTTTTGAGTTAAGAAAACATTGAGTGTAGCAAATAGTACAATTTTTTCTTCAAGAATATATCCATCATACCAGTCAGAAATATTCTCATTTTGAGGTAAAGGGTATTATTTATTTTATATTCGCTTACAATATTATTTTTTGTATTCGTAAGAAATTTTATTTCGTTCAATATTCGCAAGAAATATTATTTTCGTTCAATATTCGTGAAGAATATTATCTTCGTTCAATATTCGTAAGGAATATTATTTTCATTCAATAGTTGTAAGGGATATTATTTTCGTTCAATATTCGTAAGAAATAATATTTTCTTCCATACTTTGTAGTATGTAAGTAATATTATTTCGTTTCATATTCCGAATTCTACACTCATTTTGTTAAGTATTGCTTCTATACTCTTTGAAATTAGAAGAATATCCTTGAAATTTGGGCTTCATCTAGTATCGTTTCACAGGAACATTTTTCTGAACATTCTTGTTAAATTTTGATCTTTTCATGCTGGGGTACTATTCACGGGATAATTCACTCGAGTACTATTCACCCAAAAAATTGATTTCATTATGTCCAAATTATTTTTGATACATGAATATTATTCTTGAATTTTACTCCACAAAACAGTTATCATATTGATAATTTGGACATTTTTAAACTCTAGATAAATTAAAAATCTTTAATAATTATTCTTGATTTCGTTTAATTGATGCTTATATCATTGTCATCATCCTAATGCTTATATTGTGATGAAAGTCATCTTTGGCCCGTAGTGCATAGATGGACTATTGATTGGTGTGATTATGACCAGGAATTATTCGGTATAATCATAACCTGTAATGTTACAAATGATGTGGTAAAAGTTCTCATTGGACCGTAGTGCATTGATGGACAGTTGTTGGCATGATCATGACCACTGGTGATACTAACGAATATCATTGGCCCGTAGTGCATGGATAATTCGTGGATGTGATAATAAAGAATATCCTCCATAGTACATGGATAATTCATGGATGCGATACCAACGAATATCCTTGGCCTGTAGTGCATGGATAATTCGATGATGTGGATTATTTATTGAGCTATGTTACAATGATAAAATATTGATGATGAACTTTTAAATCATAGAAGATAGTATATATTATGCTCTACTTGACTCTTCTAATGGATTACATGTTCCGTTGCAGTTAGACTTATTATCTATTATATTCTATCAGTTTTACAATGTTGAAGGGTAACGATAATTTATTCTGCATTATCTTAGTCATAATATTTTTTTCTGTGCTAGTTGAGCTCACCCTTGGCTTTCATTGTTCTCTTCAGAAAATGAGAATATAGTTGGGACTAGTCGGGGAATAGAGTGACGGTCCGAGATGGTTGCTATAGTAGTCCTCACTATTCTACGAAATAGTGTGATAATAAATGTAATGAGGACTCCAATTGAGTTTGGATATTGTCTACGAGACAATATTCGTGTTAAAACTCTCAACTATGTTTTGTCGTATTTTACACGACCGTTGTATAATTAAGTTTGTATTTGATTTATGTATCATGTATTTGACGGCTTAGAATGGGTTGTGTATACCTATTTTGGGGGCGTCACATCAAGTCAAAATTTTGTGGAGAAACCATGATATTGAGGAAACGACCTGGGAGTTAGAATCTGAAATGAAAATAAGGTATCCTCACATTTTCGGCATACCAGGTACGTACACCAATTTCGAGAACGAAATTTCATAAGAAGGAAGATTGTAAGACCCCAACTTTTATGAATAAAGATTTAATTTTCTCTAAATATCATTTTGAATAATAAGGTGTGGATTTGATATAATGTTATAGTTGTGGGTAATATTTATAAATTTTTCAAAGTAAGCAAGTTGTCATAAAATATTCATTTAGTTGGGGAATATTCATTTTATCATGGAATATCCGTACAGCGGCACAATCATTGGTGAACCCCACAACGGAATTATTGTCGGATATAGAAAGCGACAGAAATAACCTTTTTATAAAAATAATGGCAAGACTTTTACCATTAAGCTGTTGAAATACCCGGTGATAAAAATACACTAATACACATGATTGAACAGTAACACACGGTATTGTACAGTATCTTTGATTATTGATGCTTACGTAAGAAGCCACTCAATTTTATTCAATTATTACCACAGTAGTAGTTGCATATTATCTCATATAATTGATTCAATTATTGTCACAGTATCATACGAATAATATTTTATACTATTAAATCAATAATGAGACGACACAGCTATTCATATTATTATTTATATTATTGACAATGACTAAAAAGTTTTGTCAAGGAAAGGGATTTGGTCATCTAATTACGCGCCAATTAGGAGAAGTCCTTATCGGAAAGCTTCCTCTTTCCTGAGAATGATCTGGTTGCTAATATTGTGAGTTTTAATATTAATGATGAATAATTGTTAAAAGATTAAAATTGTGTTTAGTCAAGTGATTTGTAATTAATAAAAGGGATTTGTCATGAAGTATTTATTATAAATTTGGCTTATTACATGGACCCCTACTTACTCATTTTTCAAAATTGTCGGTAGAAAGTTATCTCTGTTTTGTTTTATATATATAAGATTTATTTTATTAGTATTATAATAGTAATAAAACAGAAAACTTTTTATATAAAATAGAATATATTATATTATATATAAAGTTATTTGTTTTACTTGAATATTATAATTTTATTTTAAAAAAGTCGGATGCATATGAATTTGAATGAATCCGTCTGTGAAATCCTTTAACTGTTCACCCGTGAAAATTCTAAATAGTATCTTGTCATTCTCCTATAAATAGGATACTTAGTTTAGAAATGAAAATCACACCAGAATCAAATAATTATTCTTCTATAATATTGAGCGTAATTCTTTTGAGTTTAAGGAAACTTTAAGTGTTGCAAATAGTGCAAGTTTTCTTCAAGAATATCACCGCTATACCAATCAGAAGTACTCTCCTTTTAAGGTAAAAGTTATTATTTTTATTCAATATTCGTAAGAAATAATATTTTCTTCTATACTCTGTAGTATGTAAGTAATATTATTTCGTTTCATATTCCTAATTCTACACTTATTTTGATAAATTTTAATTTTATACTCCTTGAAATTAGTAGAATATCCTTGAAATTTGCATTTCATCTAGTATCGTTTCACTGAAATATTTTTCTGAACATTCTTGTTAAATTTTAATCTTTTCATATCGAAGTACTATTCACGGGATGTTATTCACGAAGTACTATTCATGTGGTACTATTCACTTAGATACTATTCACCCGGGGTATTATTCACGATAAAAATTAATTTTTTTTCTGTCCAAATTATTTTTGATACATGAATATTATTCTTGAATTTTACTTCACAAAGTAGTTATCATGTTGACAATTTGGACATTCTTGAACTCTGGATAAATTGAATTATAAATCTTTAATATTTATCCTTAATCTCACTTGATTAAATTCTTATATTATTGTCATCATCCTCATGCTTAAATTGTGATAAAAGTCATCTTTGACCCGTAGTGCATAGATGGACTATTGATTGGTATGATTATGACCAGAAATTATGTATCGGTATAATCATGACCTGTAATTTTACAGACAAACGATGTGGTAAAAGTCCTCATTGGCCCGTAGTACATTGATGGACAGTTGTTGGCATGATCATGCATGACCACTAGTGATAATAACGAATATAATTGGAGTAAGACCCCAACTTTTATGAATAAAGATGAATTTTCTATAAATATCATTTTTAAATATTAAGGAGTGAATTTAATATAATGTTATAGTTGTAGGTATTATTTACAAATTTTGCAAAGTAAGCAAGTGGTTATATAATATTCGATTGGTCGGGGAATATTCGTTTTAACAGGGAATATTCGTACGACGGCACAATCATTGGTGGACCCCACAACGGAAGTATTGTCGTAGTTAGAAAATGACATAATTATTTTTTTATAAAAATAACGGCGAAAGTTTTACCGTTAAACTGTTGAACTACCTGGTGGTAAAAGTACAATAATACGCGTGGTTGTATAGTAGCACACGGAATTGATTATTGATGCTTACGTGAGAAGTCACTTAGTTATATTCAATTATTCCTACAGTAATTGTTGCATAGTATCTTACGCTATTTGATTCAATTTTTGTCAATATTTTATATATTATTAAATCAATAATTGAGACAACAAAGTTATTCATATTATTATTTGCAATATTGACGATGTCTAGAAAGTTCTGTCGAGGAGAGGTTTGGTCACCTAATTGCGCGCCAATAGGGAGAAATCCTTATCAGAAAGCCCCCTCTTTCTTAGGAATGATCTGGTTATTAAATATTGTGAGTTATAGTATTAATGATGAATAAGTTCGTGTTGATTAAAGATGATATTTATATTTTCATTGTGTTGGAATTATTAGTGTTAGTGAAAATCGACATCTATTTCGATAATAATTGATGTCTGGAGGTTATATTGACTAATCGGGTAATTAATCGGATAAATGAGCAATTAATTGCTATTAATTCACATGCTTATAACTATTAATTCACATGCATGTACTATTAGGAGAGGTGGTGCAAGATTGATAATACTTGCATGACTAAATTAAAAATTGAGATATAGATGAAGGTACTATACTGTAACTATTTTTTTCACATGTATAGAACTATTGATTCACATGAATGTACTATTGATTCACATGATGTAGTATTAGGGAAAGTGGTGCAAGTTTGATAATACTTGCAGGACTAAATTAAAAATGAATGAAAAGATGAAGATATTATACTGTAATATTTCGAGCCCCAAAACGTGCAATTATCGAAACTATATTTTCTTATAAATAGAAGCTCATTCTTCGTTCATTCTCACCAATTCACTAAGACTCACAAGAGCAATTATAGAGAAAGAAGCTACAGAGAGAGAAGCTATAGAGAGAAAGAAGAATAGAAATCTGCTACTTCACTATTCCAGTATCCAGTCTTCTTCTGAGGCAAGGGGTATTATTTATTTCATATTCAGAAGAGATATTATTTTTCGTATTCGTATAGATATTATCTTCGTTCAATATTCGTGTGAAATAATATTTTTTTCCATACTCTGTAGTATGTAAGTAATATTATTTTGTTTCGTATTCCTACTTCTACACTCATTTTGTTGAAGTATTGCTTTTATACTCCGTGAAATTAGTAGAATATCCTTGATATTTGCGCTTTATCCAGTATCTTTTCATGAAAATATTATTCTGAGCTTTCTTAATAATTATTTATCTTTTCATGCAGAAATACTATTCACGAGTTACTATTCACGAGTTACTATTTATGGGTTATTATTCACCCGATTACTATTCACTCAAATATTATTCACTCGGGTATTTGGGGCACTTTTCGTGCTGAAGTACTATTCACTGGTTACTAGTCACCCCATTACTATTCACTCAGGTATTTGTGGTACTTTTCATGTCGGGTTACTATTCACGAGGTACTATTCCCGAAGTACTATTCATAGGGTACTATTCACGGGGTACTTTTCACCCAAAAAATATATTTCTTTTCTGTCCAAATTATTTTTGATACATGAATATTATTCTTGAATTTTACTCCACAAAGCAGTATCATGTTGACAATTTGGATATTTTTAAACTCTGAATAAATTTAAAGTCTTTAATATTTATCCTTGATTTCGTTTGATTAATGTTTATATCATTGTCATCATCCTCATGCTTATATTGTGATGAAAGTCATCTTTGAGTTACGTGTATAGATGGACTATTGATTGGTATGATTATGACCAGGGATCATTCGGTATAATGATGACCCGTAATGTTATAAATGATGTGGTAAAAGTCCTCATTGGTTCGTAGTGCATTGATGGACAGTTGTTGGTGTAGACACTCGAAAATTTCATTTTCCTGTTACTAACTATGAAGGAGGGCAAAAGCGTCTGTTTCACACTCTAGAGATAACCCTTAAGGACCACAACATCAATTCCAACCCCGGAGATAGCCCCGGGAGATCCAGCTTCCAATCTCGTTGATAACCCCAAAAATTCAATTTATAACCCCGGGAAAATCAGTTCCAACCTCGGAGATAGCCCCGGGAGATCAAGTTCAAAGCCTGGAGATAACCCCAGGAGGTCAAGACAACCTCAGAGATAACCCTGAAGACAATCAAAGTCAACATCAAGTCAACCTCAGAGATAACCCTGAGAAAAGACTGCTAC
The DNA here is from genome assembly GCA_016801055.1 of Panax notoginseng. NCBI lineage: Eukaryota > Viridiplantae > Streptophyta > Magnoliopsida > Apiales > Araliaceae > Panax > Panax notoginseng. The sequence goes on along the minus strand of CM029017.1, from coordinate 38,379,841 downwards.
AACTGTACGAAAATCAGAGATAAACCCGGGAGGGGTAAAATGGTTATTTTGCCAACTAAACTTTAACTCACATCAAATACACTCATTTTAACTCAAATTACTTCAATAGAAGTCCCACAAGAACTAGATCTTAACATTCAAACACAAACTACACAAAACGGCTCACCGGATTACATGACAGAAACTCAGAAATGTTGTTTCAATCACGAACCTATCTTCCTGGAATCAAAAAAGGGCAAATCCTATGTCATTATGTAGCTCTCAGAAATAGCTTTTCGAAATGGTATGGCACGCTTCCATCGGACTCCCGGATTGAAAGTTATGAACGATCGAGCAAACAGCGTGTTGCCCAAGTGTACGTACTTTGACACGACGGGACCCACATTGCTGGGCATCTTGGGCATCACAGGCAGCCACACGTAGACCTGCGGCACCCCCTCTATATATATGGGGCTTGGGGTGGCCTTATTTAGAGGAGAAATAGCAAGGAAACCCTGTCCAATTTGCTTTGTGCACCTTATAAACTAAGTGCTTTCTCATTTCAAACACTTTTGAGCTTATATTCTGTCATATTTTTACCGGCGGGAGCCTAGTGTTCATCCATTTAAAGTTATTGAAATCTTCTTTGGCAGCCCACTGTAAGCCTTCTTACACACTTTAAAGCCTTTCTCTTCATCTTTGCACACAATATTCTTCACGTTAAGAGTCGTGTTGCATATGTATGCCCGGACTTCGGTCCGTGATTTTATTTCAGTTTGTATATACATATATTTATATATATATATATATATATATATATATGGACTAACATTATCGAGTTATGCCTCGATTGAGCCTAGAATTCGGTCCGGAGCGTTTACTTGCTTTTGTGTATATATATTTCTATATATGAATTGTGTATCAAACTTTGTTCGATGAGACTGGATTTTATATCTGGTGCGTTTAATGCTTTAATATATATATATATACTTATATATATTAACTGTTGTTGGACTTTGTCCGATGAGCCTAGATTTTATATCCGGTGCGTTTATCGTTTATATATATATATATATATATATATATATATATATATAAATATATATACATTTCGTCCCTCCTGGAGTTTACTTCGTGGTGGTTGACCATTTTTACTGCTTTCTGTACATTTCGTCCCGCCTGGAGTTTCCTCCGTGGTGGTTGATCGCTTTTACAGCTTAATTTACATTTCTGATCCCCCATGGAGCTGCTTCGTGGTTGGTGATCATGTTTATATATACCCATGGAGCTGCTTCGTGGTTGGTGATCATGTTTGTATATATATATATATATATATATATATATATATATATATATATATATATTTACAACTTTTATATATATATACCTGCTACTACGTTTATATAATTGCGACATCATGTGAGCCTAGGAATCATGTGATCACAGATTCAGTCTACTGAATCTAGATTCGGTTCCCGTGATGGACCTTTTCAGCTGTAAACAGCTTGTAAATTTATTTGTGATGTTTGGATTTCCTCAGATGGTTCTCATACCCACGAGGAATTCAGCACTTTTTGTACATTATTTTCATACAGATGCCTCGCATCTGTAAAATAAAATCAATCAAGCCGAATACGAAATAAAATGGGCGTATCAAAGGCCTCAATTACTACTGAGCATAGGGTTTGAAAAATCTCTTTTAAAACATCATTGCTATATCTTGTTTAAAACTGAATTTTTATACAAATTCAAACCCTATGAATAAAAGTGCAAACGAAGCATAGCACTACTTCCAAATAACAGTACATTGACCCACACACACACACATTCATATGACAGTTTATTGAAAAGTG
>CM029017.1:38224605-38377909 GCA_016801055.1 Panax notoginseng | reverse complement strand
TGATAATACTTGCAGGACTAAATTAAAAATGAATGAAAAGATGAAGATATTATACTGTAATATTTCGAGCCCAAAACGTGCAATTATCGAAACTATTATTTTCCTTTAAATAGAAGCTCATTCTTCGTTCATTCTCACAATTCACTAAGACTCACAAGAGCAATTATAGAGAAAGAAGCTACAGAGAGAGAAGCTATAGAGAGAAAGAAGAATAGAAATCTGCTACTTCACTATTCCAGTATCCAGTCTTCTTCTGAGGTAAGGGGTATTATTTATTTCATATTCAGAAGAGATATTATTTTTCGTATTCGTATAGATATTATCTTCGTTCAATATTCGTGTGAAATAATATTTTTTTCCATACTCTGTAGTATGTAAGTAATATTATTTTGTTTCGTATTCCTACTTCTACACTCATTTTGTTGAAGTATTGCTTTTTATACTCCGTGAAATTAGTAGAATATCCTTGATATTTGCGCTTTATCCAGTATCTTTTCATGAAAATATTATTCTGAGCTTTCTTAATAATTATTTATCTTTTCATGCAGAAATACTATTCACGAGTTACTATTCACGAGTTACTATTTATGGGTTGTTATTCACCCGATTACTTTCACTCAAATATTATTCACTCGGGTATTTGGGGCACTTTTCGTGCTGAAGTACTATTCACTGGTTACTAGTCACCCCATTACTATTCACTCAGGTATTTGTGGTACTTTTCATGCCGGGTTACTATTCACGAGGTACTATTCCCGAAGTACTATTCATAGGGTACTATTCACGGGATACTTTTCACCCAAAAAATATATTTCTTTTCTGTCCAAATTATTTTTGATACATGAATATTATTCTTGAATTTTACTCCACAAAGCAGTATCATGTTGACAATTTGGATATTTTTAAACTCTGAATAAATTTAAAGTCTTTAATATTTATCCTTGATTTCGTTTGATTAATGTTTATATCATTGTCATCATCCTCGTGCTTATATTGTGATGAAAGTCATCTTTGGGTTACGTGTATAGATGGACTATTGATTGGTATGATTATGACCAGGGATCATTCGGTATAATGATGACCCGTAATGTTATAAATGATGTGGTAAAAGTCCTCATTGGTTCGTAGTGCATTGATGGACAGTTGTTGGTGTAGACACTCGAAAATTTCATTTTCCTGTTACTAACTATGAAGGAGGGCAAAAGCGTCTGTTTCACACTCTAGAGATAACCCTTAAGGACCACAACATCAATTCCAACCCCGGAGATAGCCCCGGGAGATCCAGCTTCCAATCTCGTTGATAACCCCAAAAATTCAATTTATAACCCCGGGAAAATCAGTTCCAACCTCGGAGATAGCCCCGGGAGATCAAGTTCAAAGCCTGGAGATAACCCCAGGAGGTCAAGACAACCTCAGAGATAACCCTGAAGACAATCAAAGTCAACATCAAGTCAACCTCAGAGATAACCCTGAGAAAAGACTGCTACAACTGTACGAAAATCGGAGATAAACCCGGGAGGGGTAAAATGGTTATTTTGCCAACTAAACTTTAACTCACATCAAATACACTCATTTTAACTCAAATTACTTCAATAGAAGTCCCACAAGAACTAGATCTTAACATTCAAACACAAACTACACAAAACGGCTCACCGGATTACATGACAGAAACTCAAAATGTTGTTTCAATCACGAACCTATCTTCCTGGAATCAAAAAAAGGGCAAATCCTATGTCATTATGTAGCTCTCAGAAATAGCTTTTCGGAATGGTATGGCACGCTTCCATCAGACTCCCGGATTGAAAGTTATGAACGATCGAGCAAACAGCGTGTTGCCCAAGTGTACGTACTTTGACACGACGGGACCCACATTGCTGGGCATCTTGGGCATCACAGGCAGCCACACGTAGACCTGCGGCACCCCCTCTATATATATGGGGCTTGGGGGTGCCTTATTTAGAGGAGAAATAGCAAGGAAACCCTGTCCAATTTGCTTTGTGCACCTTATAAACTAAGTGTTTTCTCATTTCAAACACTTTTGAGCTTATATTCTGTCATATTTTTACCGGCGGGAGCCTAGTGTTCATCCATTTAAAGTTATTGAAATCTTCTTTGGCAGCCCACTGTAATCCTTCTTACACACTTTAAAGCCTTTCTCTACATCTTTGCACACAATATTCTTCACGTTAAGAGTCGTGTTGCATATGTATGCCCGGACTTCGGTCCGTGATTTTATTTCAGTTGTTTGTATATAAATATATTTATATATATATATATATATATATAGATGGACTAACATTATCGAGTTATGCCTCGATTGAGCCTAGAATTCGGTCCGGAGCGTTTACTTGCTTTTGTGTATATATATTTCTATATATGAATTGTGTATCACACTTTGTTCGATGAGACTGGATTTTATATCTGGTGCGTTTAATGCTTTAATATATATATATATATATAGATATTTTTATATATTTATATATATATATATATAACTTATATATATTATACTGTTGTGGGGACTTTGTCGATGAGCCTAGATTTTATATCCGGTGCGTTTATCGTTAGTATATATATATATATATTTATATTTATATTATATTGATAATATATTATATTTTATATATATATATATTATATACATTTCGTCCCTCCTGGAGTTTACTTCGTGGTGGTTGACCATTTTTACTACTTTCTGTACATTTCGTCCCGCCTGGAGTTTCCTCCGTGGTGGTTGATCGCTTTTACAGCTTAATTTACATTTCTGATCCCCCATGGAGCTGCTTCGTGGTTGGTGATCATGTTTATATTTACCCATGGTGCTGCTTCGTGGTTGGTGATCATGTTTGTATATATATATATTATTATTTATATATTATTTATATATATATATATATATGTATATATATATATATATATATATATTATTTATATATATATAGATATATTTACAGCTTTATATATATATACCTGCTTACTACGTTTATATTAATTGGCGACATCATGTGAGCCCAGGAATCATGTGATCACAGATTCAGTCTACTGAATCTAGATTCGGTTCCCGTGATGGACCTTTTCAGCTGTAAATAGCTTGTAAATTTATTTGTGATGTTTGGATTTCCTCAGATGGTTCTCATTACCCACGAGGAATTCAGCACTTTTTGTACATTATTTTCATACAGATGCCTCGCATCTGTAAAATAAAATCAATCAAGCCGAATACGAAATAAAATGGAAGTATCAAAGGTCTCAATTACTACTGAGCATAGGGTTTGAAAAATCTCTTTTAAAACATCATTGCTATATCTTGTTTAAAACTGAATTTTTATACAAATTCAAACCCTATGAATAAAAGTGCAAACGAGGCATAGCACTACTTCCAAATAACAGTACATTGACCCACACACACACACATTCATATGACAGTTTATTGAAAAGTGGCGGTCACCGTGGAAATACGGATGTCGAGGGGGTGCCTAACACCTTCCCTCCGCATAAGCAAGTCCCCGGACCTTAAATGAATCTCGGTTTCACAGACCCGTTTAGCATTGTCACATCATTGGGTCAATGTGCAAGCCTTTTCTCGGTTGTATTGGTACAACCAGTAAAAAACCAACTGGCGACTCTTATAGTCAAATCGTCGACATTATACATGTCGCCCTTTTTCACTTGTTTTTTCAAACAAATCTCACCTAAAATGAGAACACAAAAAAACAGGTAACGAAAAGGGACAAATAAAAATCCCGATGTCGACAGGTGGCGACTCTGCTGGGGATTCCAGTAAGAGGACTTAAGCTACTATTGCAAGCTTTTCAAAACTATTATATGCTTGTGTGTGGATGTTGCATTTACATTTGAATGAATGTGTACTAATGCATTTATTTACTGCACTTAGTGCTTCGCACCATATCTGCCTGTGATATTTAGTGCTTCGTACATGTCATCATTTCCATACGGTGAGACTCGATGTATGTAAATGTATGTTGTATGGTCCCTCCACCAGGAGGCTATCCTGTCGGTGTTTGATTACTGGACTCGTAGGAAGACTAATTCCAGCGAGGCTCAGGAAATGCACCACCCAAATTAGCTCCAGTTGAAAGACCGGATTAACTTCCTGTCAAGTAAATTGCGATGATTTGGGAACCTTTATGCCGAAAAATCGTGAGAGTAACCTAAGATAGGTCAGCCTCTGATAAACCAAACGCGGAGGGAAGTCTCTTCATACTTTCTATTTTCAATTATTTGTAAGAACAATTACTTGTAATTTCATTCCATATCAAATCATTGTAATGGAAAATATGAAGGAATATGTGTACATACATAAACCTGACATATTATGGTAACACCCGTTTTGCAGGACAACGCTCCTATAACAGACACATTATAACATGTAAATTATTTATTTACATTCCCTAAAGACTAAACTACATAAGTCTTTTTGTAGGGAAGCAATTGGTCCCGTTACCCGTTTAAAGTCCAAAAAGGCACTAAGCCCACCGTCAGACATGGCTACGAATCTCCAGCCTGATCCTACTCCTGTTTCTCGAGAAGAGTTTAAAGGACTAAGGAATCAGATAGCAGAATTGGTTGTCTTTTTAAAAGAACAAAGTAAAAATACTCAGGGCCAGACAATGCCTACTCAACTAGAGTCATTCACACCAGGGGGCAATCAGGGTATTGGCAAAAAGATGGAAACTCAAATACTTGAACCTCATTACAATAAAGGAACCAACAAAACTCCTGAAATCACAAATCTCAGGGATGATCAAGAAACTAGGGATATAAGAAAGAAAGTCCAACAAATGGAGGAAACCATCCGATCAATCAAAGGGACTGGAAACTATGGAAGTGTCACCTATTCAGATCTCTGTATATTCCCAGGGGCTCGATATCCTGATAAATTCAAAATCCCAGAGTTTGAAAAGTACAATGGGGCAGGCGATCCCTGTACGCACCTAAAAGTGTACATTGGCGAACTGGGGTCTTATGCTGAAGATGAAAGCCTCAAAATGTAACTTTTTTAAAGGAGTCTCACTGGAGAGGCTAAAGCCTGGTATGCCTGACTTGACAATGCCAAAATCCACAACTGGAAAGAATTTGCCCACGCCTTTCTAAATCAGTACAGTTTTCAGTCACAAACGGCACCGGATCGATACCAAGTGACTAAAGTTAAAAAGCAAAGTACTGAATCTTTTCGAGAATATGCCCAAAGGTGGAGACATCTACCAGCGTAAGTCATTCCATCAATGACAGAAACTGAGATGGTAATAACGTTTATTGATATCTAAGAGGCTTCGTACTACGAGAGGATCCTAGAAGGTATAGGAAAACCATTTTTAGAAATGATCAAACACGACAAAATGGCAGAGATGGGCCAGAAGGCAGGCAAGATTAAAGACTTCACTGCCTTGGAAGCAGTCACCAAGCATATACAGACTGGCAAGTATGCGAGCGATCCCAAGGGTGTACCCGATAAAGGCAATGAAGATGTATCCCTTGTTGTATAGGGGCAAGCTAGGAGACCAAACTACAGTCCCCCCATTTGGAAAATGCAAGACAATCTACCATCTCAACAATAGGCTCCATTCAACCAATGCCAGGATAGAAAAAGAAAATTTAAAATATCGAAAAATTGGGTATTCACTCCACTGGGTGATTCCCTTGAACATGTATTGGCGATATTAATGGATCACAAGAAAATTACTGAATTGGCCCCACCTCTGGAACCAGGGAGCAAAAGATACAATCCAAGACAGAGATGTGCTTACCACTCAGGGTCTCCAGGACACGATACACAAGATTGTTGGTCCTTAAAGCATAAGACTCAAAATCTGATCGAAAGTGGCAGTATTGTGGTCCAACAACCTGACCAACAAAATGTCAACACCAACCTTCCATTGCAGCATGATACGGGGGAAGTAAACATGATCGGGTCAGGAAGTGCTAAAATGTATCCAAATCGTAAGTACATATGAAGGGTGGAGGAATACCCCCGAAGGCACAGAACAAGTGTTCTAGAGTGGGAAAACTCGGAGGAGGGTATGCCAGTAATGCAAAAATTAGAGACGATCTAGAATCAAGTAAATCTGCTGGCTAAGCTGATAGTGCGCTAACATCAGGAAACGAGGAAGTTTTTCACTCAACTATCAAAAAGCCTAGAGGAAATGGAGGTTAATCACAATGCAAGCCTATATCTCTCCATGATGAGCCAACTAAATAAAGAAGTTCAAAGTACGCTGAAAGTACAAGAAAATGGGGATGATAAATGTGCTAGAAGATCTCGCCAGCAGAAAAATCGCACGAGAGAATGCAAATTCTCAAAGATGAAAGATCAAACAACCTCCAAAAGAGTCCGAAAATTCACCCCTCTGAGTAAATCAAATGAAGAAATGCTACACTTTCTGATAAGCGAAGGAAGAATTACTGAGTTGCTGCCTCCTATAAATCCCAAGATAAAGAGTTATGATTCCACCAAAATATGTCTCTACCATTCTAACTCACTTGGACATACGACTGAAGAATGCTGGTCTTTGCGACATAAAATCTAGGATCTCATTGAAAATGGAGAGCTGGATATAGAATTTCCCATGACCAAAAAAGGAAAAAAGGAAATAAAAAGCTTAAGTTGTCCTTTCGAGACAGGCAGTTCAAATGAGGTGAAGGCTATAAGTGATAATTCTGCCAGAACACAAGGTGGACTGATCCTAATACAAGTAATGATAGAGGAGACAAAGGCATCCCCAAAGGAGATTCCTCCGCCAACATCAAATGTACTGTGGTCCAAAGATATCAACCACGTTCCTGATTTCATCACCTTGGATGATAAGGAGGAAATACTAATCCTTTCCAAAGAAGAAAAAGCCAAAAAGAAAAGTTCCTTGCGGGAAATGCAACAATAGTTTGAGGGAGATTTTATGGTCAAGTCATCTCAAACCCATGAAAAAAGCGAAGGAACAGATGAAGAAAAAGGTGGTGAGATTATCGGGGAAGCCAACCCATTAAAGAATCTAGAGTTCATCCCTTTTTGCGATGGGTCCAGTTCAAGCGTCCCTGAGGAATGTACTGAATCAGGAAGCGATCAAGTTATGGCTATAAGTGAAGATATTCAGAATCAAGATGTAACCTCTATCACGAGCCCTGAAGGCAACATAACCACTGATAATTGGACTATCATGCCTTAACTAGCCAAGAAGATGCAGATCCAGAGGATACAGCTGTGAGTTACAGGAGATGTTGGGACGATATCACTTTCTTCGCAGTGTGCCATTTATTTTCCATGGATGTAAAAAAAATAAAGGAAGAAAGAAAAAAAACAAAAAAAACAAAAACAAAAACAAAAACATCTCTACACCCTTCTCACCATTTACCACTTTGAACCTTTTCAAACTAAGGTTGGAACTACACAGACCTGATCTCCCCTCATCAATGGGAGTACGTAGGCAACAATGTCCGGTGTGGTCTAACCACTATAAAAATTAACAAACCCCTTCAACCAAGCTCAACCTCCAATAAATATTGTCAGCCTTTCAAACCAAAGTTCGAACTACGCAGACCTGATCTCCGCTCATCAGTGAGAGTACATAGACAGCCATTTATGGTGCAGTCAAACCAAACAAAAACTCAAAAAACCCAAACTAACACATCTTAAACAAACACTTCTCAAACAAACACTTCTCAAACTGTTCAGCTCACCAACGGAAACTACACAGACCTGATCTCCCCTCATCAATGGGAGTACGTAGGCAACCATCAGTGGTGTGGTATAACCCTCAAAAGAAACATCCAAACCCAAACATCAATCCCAAGGACAACCTTCCAAGTCAGCGACCCATGTCGAGAAGACCAAACAACACTTCAATGTCATCGAATCTGGCATAAATTCCAAAAAGAAAGAAACAACGATACACTAAGAAAACTAGCAGCAAAGACCTTTAAAAAGTTGACACCCTCAATCACAAGTCTTTATCAAATCAGAAGAAAACCATCAACACCGATTGCGAGAACAAGTCAGGAACAATAATTAAGGGCATCAAAGCCCAAATCCATTACCAGTTTACCATCTGGTAAAAGCCTCTTACGATCTTGGCATCTTATCAGCCCATCTGTTAAAGCAACTATCCCAGACAACATGCAAGGCTGGGGCAATTTCAAAATTAGCGACAACTCGATATTGGAACCCGTACAACAAGACTGTGGCAATCTCAGAAACAGCGATAACTCAACACTAGGGCATTTATCAACCATCCTAAGGAGGAAAATACGCCAGTCAGCACCATCAGCATGGTACATCATCATCAAAACTTCCCTCACATCATCTCACTGGCAATTTGGATATTACTCACTTGCGACTTCATCAACAAAGAGAGTTTCTTATATGAACCCTCAGAATCAATATACGAAAGGAATGGGGCATTATCCAGTTCCAAAAAATAAAAGGAGCTTAAGGCAGAATCAATCCTCTCCTCAAAAGAAAGGGGAGAACTCCTGGAAAACATCATGGCGATATAAGCGTGCCCCTACAAAAGAAGGGGAAATTTCTCAAAAAAAAAGTTCTTAACTCAAAAGCAGAAGGCCACCAACAAAAGTCCTAGCGAATGAAATCTACACCATCAAATGCGTCAACCTGCATTAAGTCCTCACAAATTGAGGCCTCTACACCGAAGTGCAAATCTAGGCAGTGAAAGAATGAGTTGAACCCCCTAGGGACATTAACAGCATTCAGGTCATCAGTTCAACCGAATTGCGAATCAAGTGCTCAAGGAAATGGGGCGCAAGCACCCAACAGTGAAAGGAAACTCCAAATCACCTCAAAAAGGGGTGAGCGTAATATCAGGCAGAGTCTGGCGAAACAAACCTTGGAATATTACTTCAGCAATGGTATCGGATGATCCGGTATTCTAAACCATTGGCATCAATTCAGCGCAACATCAAGACAGTTCAGTAATGAAAGCTTCGTATACCACCATTCGAGTGGAAACCAAAATAGTTTGGCGATCAGAAGGGTAGGCACCGTTGTAAACTACCAGCGTATACATCGGGAAGGTCTGGTGATCTCAGAACGTCATCCCCATCAGAGATGTGGAAAAACATCTCAACTTATCTTCCTCAAACAAGCCTTGGCGACACCGACAAGAAGCCATACCGTTGGAGTCAACACCAGCATAGGCATCAGTAATGATCGGTAAAGGTAAAGCGATTTGAAAAAATTATTTTAAACATTCATCATAACATTCATTATAGTGCGATTTACGATTTGTGATTTGCAATTTGTGATTTACGATATGCGATGTGCGATGTGCGATGTGCAATTTGTGATGTGCGATTCGCCAAATGCGAAATGCGAAGTGCAAAAAGCGATGTGCGATTTGTGAACTACGATTTGTGAAAACATTTTAACATTCATCATGACATTCATTACATTGCGATTTACATCATTAGAAAATATCTTGTCATATTTTGAGTGTCTAATAATCTTTATCATGTCCATTCCATTACATTGCATGAACATGATAAAGAGGGGCATCTGTAGACACTCGAAAATTTCGTTTTCCTGTTACTAACTATGTAGGAGGGCAAAAGCGTCTGTTTCATACTCCAGAGATAACCCTTGAGGACCACAACATCAATTCCAACCCCAGAGATAGCCCCGGGAGATCCAGCTTCCAATCTCAGAGAGAACCCCAAAAATTCAGTTTCTAACCCCGGGAAAATAAGTTCCAACCTCGGAGATAGCCCGGGGGATCAAGTTCAAAGCCTGGAGATAATACCAAGAGGTCAAGACAACCTCAGAGATAACCCTGAAGACAATCAAAGTCAACATTAAGTCAACCTCAGAGATAACCTGAGAAAAGACTGCTACAACTAGGCAAAAATCGGAGATAACCCCGGGAGGGGCAAAATGGTTATTTTGCCAACTCAACTTTAACTCACATCAAATACACATATTTTAACTCAAATCACTTCAATAGAAGTCCCACAAGAACCAGATCTTACATTCAAACATAAACTACACAAAACGGCTCACTGGATTGCCCGACAGAAACTCAAAAATGCTATTTTGATCTTGAACCCATCTTCTTGGAATCAAAAAAGGGCAAATCCTATGTCATTGTGTAGCTCTCAAAAAGAGATTTTCGGAATGGTATGGCACGCTTCCATCGGACTCCCGGATTGAAAGTTATGAACGACCGAGCAAACAGCGTGTTATCCAAGTGTACGTACTTCGACACAACGGGACCCACATTGCTGGGCATCACGGGCAGTCGTAGGTAGACCTATGGCACCCCCCTCTTTATATATGGGGCTTGGGGTGGCCTTATTTAGAGAAGAAATAGCGAGGAAACCCTGTCTAATTTGCTTTGTGCACCCTATAAACTAAGTGCTTTCTCATTTCAAACACTTTTGAGATTATATTCTGTCATATTTTTACCAGCGGGAGCCTAGTGTTCATCCATTTAAAGTTATTAAAGTCTTCTTTGGCAGCCCACTGTAAGCCTTCTTACACACTTTAAAGCCTTTCTCTTCATCTTTGCACACATTATTCTTCACGTTGAGAGTCGTGTTGCGTGTGTATGCCCGGACTTCGATCCGTGGATTTATTTCAGTGTGTATATACATATATATTTATATATATGGACTAACATTATCAAGTTATGTCTCGATTGAGCCTAGACTTCGGTCTGGAGCGTTTACTTACTTTTGTGTATATATATTTCTATATATAAACTGTGTGTCGAACTTTGTTCGATGAGCCTGGATTTTATATCCGGTGCGTTTAATGCTTTAATATATATATATACTTATACATATTAACTGTTGCTGGACTTTGTCCGATGAGCCTGAATTTTATATTCGGTGCGTTTATCGTTTATATATATATATATATATATATATATATATATATATATATATATATATATATATATATATATATATATATATATTTATATTTCATCCCACCTGGAGTTTACTACTTGGTGGTTGACCGTTTTTACTGCTTTCTGTACATTTTGTCCCGCCTGGAGTTTCCTCCGTGGCGATTGATCGCTTTTACAGCTTAATTTATATTTCTGATCTCCCATGGAGCTGCTTCGTGGTTGGTGATCATGTTTGTATATATATATATTTACAGCTTTTATATATATACTTGCTTACTGCATTTATATCAATTGCAGCATCATGTGAGCCTAGGAATTATGTGATCACAGATTTAGTCTACTGAATCTAGATTTGGTTCCCGTGATGGACCTTTTTAGCTGTAAGCAGCTTGTAAATTTATCTTTGATGTTTGGATTTCCTCATATGGTTCTCATACCCACGAGAAATTCAGCACCTTTTGTACATTATTTTCATATAGATGCCTCGCATCTGTAAAATAAAATCAATCAAGCCAAATACGAAATAAAATGGAAGTATCAAATGCCTCAATTACTATTGAGCATAGGGTTTGAAAAATCTCTTTTAAAACATCACTGCTATATCTTGTTTAAAACTGAATTTTTATACAAATTCAAACCATATGTATATAGGTGCAAACGAGGCATAGCACTACTTCCAAATAATATCACATTGACCCACACACACACACATTCATATGACAGTTTATTAAAAAGTGGTGGCCACCGTGGCAATACGGATGTTGGGGGGTGCCTAACACCTTCCCTCCGCATAAGCAAGTCCCAGACCCTAAATGAATCTCGGTTTCACAGACCCGTTTAGCAGTGTCACATCACTATGTCAACGTGCAAACCTTTTTTCGGTTGTGTTGGTACAACCAGTTTAAAAATCAACTGGCAACTTTTATAGTCAAATCGTCGACATTATACATGTCGGACCTTTTTTACTTATTTTTTTAAACAAATCTCACCTAAAATGAGAACACAAGAAAACAGGTAACGAAAAGGGACAAATAAAAATCTCGACGTCGACAGTTGGTATGATTATGACCAGGGATTATTCGGTATAATCATGACCATTGATGATTAAATAAATATCCTTGGCCCGTAGTTCAGGGATGATTCGATGATGTGGTTTATTTATTAAGCTGAGTCTCAGCGATAAAGTGGATGAAAAACTTTTTAAATCATAGAAGATATTAGATATCATGCTCTACTTGACTCTTCTAATAGATTGTTTGTTCCGCTACAGTTAAACTTGATATTTAATGTATTTTATCAGTTTAACACTGTTGAAGGCTAATAATAATTTATTCTGCATTATCTTAGTCATAATATTTCTTACTGGGCTAGTTGAGCTCACCCTTTTGCTTTCATTGTTCTCTTCAGGAAATGAGAACGTAGCTAGGACGAGTTGGAGAATGGAGTGATGGTCCAGAATAAGTGGCTATTGTAGTCCTCACTATTCTATGAAATAGTGTGATAATAATTATAATGAGGACTCCATTGAGTATGGATATTGTCTAGAAGACAATATTCGTGTTAAAACTCTCAGCTATATTTTGTCGTATTTTACATGATAGTTGAATAAAAGAAGTTTGTACTTGTATTATATATCATGTATTTGGCGACTCAGAATGGGTGATGTATACCTATTTTTGGGGCGTCACAGTTGGTATCAAAGCTTAGGGATTAATCCCTGGCTGAGATGTGAGACAAGAACTAGGAGAGGAGAGACGGAAAATTCCTTTGCTAGTATGACTTACCTAAGTTTATTTGGTATTTAATTAGTCAGTCAGAGTATAGGGATAAAATGTGACATGTCAATTAACCCTTGTTTTGTAGCAGTGTTTGAAAATGACATCTGAAAATGTTGAGATCAGCAATGAAGCACATGAGACCGTTGAGTCACCAACGATCAATACCCAGGATAATGTGCAACATGGAGACAATAATTCTCAGGTAAACAATAACACTGATCAAATGATGAACAATGGGATGTTCAGAGGCTTTATGCAATTCATGCAACATCAGGCGAGAGCGGCTCCTGTTCAAAATACAGGTGGAAACACTGGCAACTCTCGGACGATCACCGCTAAACAGTTTAAGGAGTTGGGACCACTGAAGTTTATTAGAGAGCCAAAACCACTTAAGGTAGAGACGTGGATAAAGCAGATCACCAAGATATTTGATGTCTTGGGATGCTCCGAGGAGCAAAATGTTCCCTTTGCCACCTTCATGTTGCGAGGAGAGGCAGATTACTGGTGGGAATCTGTAAAGCGTACTCAACCTGCCGCACTGAAGATGTCTTAGGAGAAGTTCTAAGAACTGTTCAACGACAAGTACTTTCCCGAAAGTATTCGTCACATGAAGGAGGTAGAGTTTATCAAGCTGGAGCAAAACAAAATGACCGTGTCACAGTACGAAGCTAAGTTTGTCGAGTTGTCCCGGTTTGCGTCCCACTTGGTTAATAATGAGGAGAGAATGACACAGATATTTCTAAGAGGTTTGAAACCTGAGATACGTCAATACCTAATTTCTCACAAACTGTGTTTATATTCAGATGTTGTAAATATGGCTCAGTTATTGGAGCGCGATAACAAGTCAACCCAACCAAGAGAGAGTAACCGGCAAAATGATAATACCAGTGGTAGCAGTCATCGAAGCGGTGACAACAAACGTGGAGGTAATCAACATGCCAGAAATGATAACCACTTCGGTGGTAATCACGGCCAAGACAATAGGAGTGAAAATTTCAAGAAGAAGAGATTCAACAATAATGGAAAGACGTCAGCACCAGTACCTGTTGTTAAGGAAGGAGAATGACCGTCGATCGTATGTTACAAATGCAGAGGGAAGGGACACATCTGTCCAAACTGTACGCAACAGTCCAAAGCATTACAATTATGGAAGAGAAGGTCACCTAGCCCGATTTTATCGTGCACCGAAGTCAAGTCCAGTTGAGATGGAGGCATCAAAGGATGTTCTAGACAAGACAAAACCAGTAGTTCAAGGGAGAGCGTTTGTCGTAACCTCCCAAAAAGTGAGGAATCCGAACGAGGTGATCACCGGTAAGTTAATCATAAACTCTAGCGAAGTCTATACCATATTTGATACCGGTTCTACCCATTCTTTTATTTCTCCTACTTGCGCTCAACGTTTAAATTTAACTCCGGATAAATTAGACTTTGACTTATCTGTTGAAACTCCGTTAGGAGAAACCTTCATTACATGTGCTATCCAAGTCTTGGATTAGAGTCACAGTTTTTAAATGATATTTCTATCGTTAATAAATTTCCTGACGTATTCTCGAAGAACTTCCTGGCCTACCCCAGAGTGTGAAATCGAATTTTGTATTGACCCCAGTACAAAACCTATTTCTAAAACCCTTAAATATTTCTTCACCCAAAACGAACGTAATATGCGCCAAACATATTGGCTCGAGCTGTTGAAGATTACGACCATACCATTCAATACCATTGTGGAAAAGCGAACGTGGTAGCTGACGCGTTGAGTAGAAGATTGTATGCGGTTGCGACGTCGTTAACACAAAGACCCATTTTGTATAATTTATGAAGGATATAGATAGAGTTAAAGACTCCAAGAACCTACGTGAAGATTGCGAATATACGATTAAAATTGACTTTAATCAATAAAGTTAAAGTCGCTCAAGCTACAGACTCAGAGTTGATGCGTATGAAGAAGAAAGTGCAAGAAGGCGTTATTCTATAAGCAAGAATCGACGAAGAGAGGAATTCTCAACCCTCAATTTTGTTGGTCTATTTGAAATCCGAGTAGGAACTGTGGCTTATTGACTCGCCTTACCGCTAAGTATGTCTCGTGTTCATAACGTTTTTCATATATCTATGTTACGTAAATATGTGAAAGACCCGAACCATATTATTGAATTAGAACCGGACGAGATAGCGGAAGATTTAACGTATGAGGAGGTACCTATTAAAATCTTAGATAAGAAGGATCATATTCTACGCTCCAAGGTTATACCTCAAGTCAAAGTTTTGTGAAGAAACTACGATGTTGAGGAAATGACCTGGGAGTTAGAATCTGAAATGAACTCAAGGTATCCTCACATCTTCGACATACCAGGTACGTACCCTAATTTCAAGGGCAAAATTTCACAATGGGAGGTTGTAAGACCCCAACTTTTATGAATAAAGATAAATTTTTTATAAATATTATTTTTGAATATTAAGGAGTAAATTTGATATAATGTTATAGTTGTGGGTATTATTTACAAATTTTGTAAAGTAAGCAAGTGGTTATATAATATTCGATTGGTCGGAGAATATTCGTTTTAATAGGAAATATTCGTACGACGGCACAATTATTGGTGGACCCCACAACGGAAGTATCGTCGTAGTTAGAAAACGACAGAATTATCTTTTTATAAAAATAACGGCGAAAGTTTTACAGTTAAACTGTAGAACTACCTGGTGGTAAAAGTACAGTAATACGCGTGGTTGCATAGTAGCACACGTAATTGATTACTGATGCTTACGTGAGAAGTCACTCAGTTATATTCAATTATTGCTACAGTAATTACTGCATAGTATCTCACATTATTTGATTCAATTATTGTTAATATTTTACATATTATTAAATCAATAATTGAGACGACAAAGTTATTCATATTATTATTTGTAATATTGACGATGTCTAGAAAGTTCTGTCGAGGAGAGGTTTGGTCACCTAATTGCGCGCCAATCTGGAGAAATCCTTATCGGAAAGCCCCCTCTTTCCTGGGATTATATGGTTGTTAAATATTGTGAGTTATAATATTAATGATGAATAAGTTCGTGTTGATTAAAGATGATATTGATATTTCCATTGTGTTGGGATTATTAGTGTTAGTGAAAATCGACATCTATTTCGATAATAATTGATGTCTGGAGGTTATATTGACCAATCGGGTAATTAATCGAATAAATGAGCAACTAATTGCTATTAATTCACATGCTTATAACTATTGATTCACATGCATGTACTATTAGGGGAGGTGGTGCAAGATTGATAATACTTGCGTGACTAAATTAAAAATGGAGGTATAGATGAAGGTATTATACTGTAATTATTTTTTTCACATGTATAGAACTATTGATTCACATGAATGTACTATTGATTCACATGATGTACTATTAGGGGAGGTGGTACAAGTTTGATAATACTTGAAGCACTACATTAAAAATAAAAATAAAAATTGAAGGTATTATACTGTAATATTTCGAGCCCCAAAATGTGCAATTATCAAAACTATATTTTTCTATAAATAAAAGCTCATTCTTCTTTCATTCTCACCAATTCACTAAGACTCACAAGAGCAATTATAGAGAAAGAAGCTGTAGAGAGAGAATCTATAGAGAGAAAGAAGAAGAGAAGTCTGCTACTTCACTATTCTAATATATCAGTCTTCTTCTGAGGTAAGGGGTATTATTTATATCACATTTAGAAGATATATTATTTTTCGTATTCGTATGGATATTATCTTCGTTCAATATTCGTATGAAATAATATTTTCTTCCATACTCTGTAGTATGTAAGTAATATTATTTCGTTTCGTATTCCTACTTTTACATTCATGTTGTTGAAGTATTGCTTCTATACTTCGTGAAATTAGTAGAATATCTTTGATATTTGCGCTTCATCCAGTATCTTTTTATGAAAATATTATTCTGAGCTTTCTTGATAATTATTGATCTTTTCATGCCAGAATACTATTCACGAGTTACTATTCATGAGTTACTATTTATGGGTTACTATTCACCCAGTTACTATTCACTCAAATATTATTCACTCGGGTATTCGGGGTACTTTTCGTGCTAAAGTACTATTCACGAGTTACTATTCATAAGTTACTATTCACCCCGTTACTATTTACTCGGGTATTTTGGCACTTTTCATGCTGGGGTACTATTCACGAGGTACTATTCCTGAAGTACTATTCACAAGGTACTATTCACGGGGTATTATTCACGCGAAAAATATATTTCTTTTCAGTCCAAATTATTTTTGATACATGAATATTATTCTTGAATTTTACTCTACAAAGTAGTATCATGTTGATAATTTTGATATTTTTAAAATCTGGATAAATTTAAAGTCTTTAATATTTATCCTTTATTTCGTTTGATTAATGCTTATATCATTGTCATTATCCTCATGCTTATATTGTGATGAAAGTAATCTTTGGCTTACGTGCGTAGATGGACTGTTGATTAGTATGATTATGACCAGGGATCATTCGGTATAATTATGATTTATAATGTTACAAATGATGTGGTAAAAGTCCTCATTGGCCCGTAGTGCATTGATGGACAGTTGTTAGTATGATTATGACCATGAATTATTCGGTATAATCATGAACATTGATGATTACGTGAATATCCTTGGCTCGTGGTGCAGGGATGATTCGATGATGTGGT
Source organism: Panax notoginseng (assembly GCA_016801055.1). Classification (NCBI taxonomy): domain Eukaryota; kingdom Viridiplantae; phylum Streptophyta; class Magnoliopsida; order Apiales; family Araliaceae; genus Panax; species Panax notoginseng. The sequence continues at coordinate 38,360,574 of CM029017.1, read as the reverse complement.
TTATTTATCAAGATGAGTCTCAGCAATAAAGTGGATGAAAAACTTTTTAAATCATAGAAGATAGTAGATATCATACTCTACTTGACTCTTCTAATGGATTTCTTGTTCCGCTGTAGTTAAACTCGATGCTTATTGTATTTTATCAGTTTAACACTGTTGAAGGCTAATGATAATTTATTCTGCATTATCTTAGTCATAATATTTCTTACTGGGCTAGTTGAGCTCACCTTTTTGCTTTCATTGTTCTCTTCAGAAAATAAGAACATATCTGGGACGAGTCGGGGAATGGAGTGATGGTCCAGGATAAGTGGCTATAATAGTCCTCAATATTCTATGAAATAGTGTGATAATAATTATAATGAGGACTCCATTGAGTACGGATATTGTCTATAAGACAATATTCGTGTTAAAACTCTCAGCTATGTTTTGTCGTATTTTACATGACAGTTGTATAAAAGAAGTTTGTAGTTGTATTATGTATCATGTATTTGGCGACTCAGAATGGGTGATGTATACCTATTTTGGGGGCGTCACAATTGGTCCGTAGTGCATGGATAATTCGTGAATGTGATACTAACGAATATCCTTGGCACGTAGTGCATGAATAATTCAGTGATGTGGATTATTTATTGAGACGTGTTACAGAGATAAAATATTGATGACAAACTTTTAAATCGTAGAAGATAGTAGATATCATGCTCTACTTGACTCTTCTAATGGATTGCTTGTTCCGCTACAGTTAAACATGTTGTCTATTGTATTCTATCAATTTTACACTATTGAAGACTAAGGATAATTTATTTTGCATTATCTTAGTCATAATATTTTTTACTAGGCTAGTTCAGCTCACCATGTTCTTTCATTGATCTCTTCAGGAAATGAGAATATAGCTGGGACTAGTCGGGGAATGGAGTGATGGTTCAAGATGGTGGCTATAGTAGTCCTCACTATTCTATAAAATAGTGTGATAATAATTATAATGAGGACTCCATTTGAGTTTGGATATTGTCTACGAGACAATATTTGTGTTAAAACTCTCAGCTACGTTTTTTCGTATTGTATAAATGAAGTTTGTATTTAAATTATGTACCATGTATTTAGCGACTCAGAATGGGTTGTGTATACATATTTTGGGGCGTCACACCTACCCCCTCCCCCACCCCTACCCCTACCCATACCCCCTACCCCCTTCCCATTCCCTTTCCTCTACCCATATCCCTACCCCTTACCAATTCCCCTATCTCTACCCTTACCCCCTTCCCCTACCCTACCCTATCCCCTACCCACCTCTACCCCTATCCTTACCCCTACCCCTACCCCCCTTTACTACCCCTACCCCTTACCCCTACCCCCACCTAACCCCCATCCCTAACCCAACTCCCACCCCTAAACCCTACTCCCAACCCCTACCCCTACCACCACCCCCTTACTCCTACCCCATACCCCTACCCCCACCTCTACCCTTACCCATACCCCTACCTCCACCCTTACTCCTACCCCCACTTCTTACCCTAGACCCTACCCCTACCCCCACCCCCACCCCATACACCTACCCCCCTCTCCCCCTAAAAAAATAATATTTACTAATTATGTATACACATTCACCGTCGTCTAGCCTCCCGAAAAATAATATTTACTGATTATGTATACATCCCCACTCGCTCATCCTCTACCCCCCACCCGCACCTGCACCCGCACCCGTACCCCCACTCCCACTTTTCACCCCCCCCCCAAATAATAATAATATTCAGTAATTATGTATACACCTCCACCCCCACCCCCATCCCCACCCCCACCCTCCCTCCCAAAAAAAATAATATTCAGTGATTATATATGTAAAACTCCAACTTTTATGAATAACGATTAATTTTTTCTAAATATCATTTTGAATATTATGGTATGGATTTGATATAATTTTATAGTTGTGAATAATATTTATAAATTTTACAAAGTAAACAATTTGTTATAAAATATTCGATTGGTCGGCTACTCGTATTACTCATTATGTTGTTGTAATATTCATATTTAGATGTCGACTTCTGATAGATGTTCTGCTATAGGATTTTAATTCTTTCTTGGCGACTCTTATATCTTGGAAAAGTAAGAATAGACCATAGTACTGCCAAATCTAGCAATGAGTTGGAATATCAAACACTTTCTGACACTACCTAAGAACTTCTAGAACTGTACTTATTTTTTGGTGCGACAACATAGTGTTAATAATATTGTTTATAGTGATTTTTTTTTCACGAGAGCTCCAAAATGATTGATTGTCATTCTACTCACTAACATGTTGCAAGTGGAATAATTTTTCTTCTTTATTAATTCCTATATCTACTTTTGAGCAAACTATTGATAATTTTACTAAAACTCATTCATCTCAACCTTTTCGTGATTTAGTTATCAAATTCAAGTCGTTTGTTTCACAACAATCTTGAGTTTTGAGAGGGGATATATTGACATAATTAGAATAATTATAAATTTAATAAATATGGTAACTTCTATACTTGTTTATATTGCTCCTAAAGTCAAGCACTAGGATTTGTACTTCAGGGATATAAATAGGCTAATCCTCCTCTTGTATTATAGATAACTTTTATATACAATACAATCATATTTTACATAAGCTCTCTCTCTCTCTCTCTCTCTCTCTCTCTCTCTCTCTCTCTCTCTCTCTCTCTCTCTCTCTCTCTCACACACACACACACATATATATACACACAGAGAGTATCAAGTGTTGGAAATGAGTTTGACAAAATAAATATTAAAATATTTTGAGGCTTAATTTAATGTGGGACTAACACTCCGAAAATATTGGGTCCATGCACAAATGCATTCTCCTCCGCAAGGAGTATAACGTGATATATTTATGTGTTCAAATTCATTAAGAATTGAATGAAAAAATTTACTCCAAAGTCACCTACTTGAAATATTAAAAATTGCAAAAGTCCCACATAGGGCATTAGAGGGAAAAATGAAAAATTTATATATGGGACGTTTGCTCAATGGAAAGGGCCCCAAGGGGCACCCCACTTTTGTGGAAGGGAGAGGACCTAGCCAAGGCTTGGTTTGAACCCACACGCGCGCGCTGCTTGATCACGATACTACGACATTTTGACGAACCAACGGTCATATCCTGTCTTAACGGTCACAAAATGTTCTATAAATAAACTATGTGGGATCACGTTCCTGTATAAGTTTATTTCCCGTTCTGCATATATTTTCCCGTATTCTGCAAGTAAATTTCTCTAGTATTCTGCAAGTAAATTTCTCTAGTTTTCTGCAAGTAATTTTCTCTGCCAGATTGTAAAAAATGCACAGTATTTTCTTCGTTCTTTCCCAATATTTTTTCATGCATCATTACTGTAAGGTTCAGTACATAACATAGAATTTGCGTTCGAAGTATTCTTAATTTTGAAGTGCTTCTAATTAAGAATTAGAAATCCGTTTTATCTTGAGAAGCAATTATTCAGTAAATTCTTTAGCACCAGTGAGGGAATAAATTTACTTTAAGGAGACTTTGTGAATTTAAAGGACTCGGATTTATCTGTTTTATATTTCCAAAAAAATCTGACTTCATTTTTCAAGTAAGTATAATACTTTTCATTTTATAATTCTGTTCTGTTTTGTTTTGCTAAACTTTGTTATTATATATATATATATATATATATATATATATATATATATATATATATATATATATATATATATTAAATAATACTATATATAACAGGACATACAATCTTAAAGCAAATTTATTGATTCGGTAATTGTAGTATTATTTAATCTGTTTATTTATGTGTACAGAAAATCGGTTTATTTAATCTGTTTATTTATGTGAGCAGAAAATCAGTTTTTAAAACAAATTTTCTGTAGAAATATTATTCTGTAGAAACAATATTTAAACAAAATAAAATTACACAGTATTATGTTAATACATAGTGTTCTGAAAATTTGATTGCATGTTAATATATAGTATTATGTTATTATATATAGATTTCCAAACGTCAAATATTGTTTAAATTTATATGCGTAATACAGTATTATGTACTGTAGGAATAATAAATTAATAAATGTAAATTGCAATAGCATGTGGTTGTCAAGATAATCATTGTATTGGAATTTAACAAAACGTGACCAACTTTAAAGTACAAATCTGTTAAACAGAAATTTGTAAACTGAAGTTGTAAACAAAATTCTGGAAAACAGAAATTCTATAAATAGAATTTTCTGCAAAACAAATTTGTAAACAGAATTTGTAAACAAATTTTCTACAACACAAATTCTGTAAACAAAAGTTGTTGTTTTAATTCTGCAAACAAAATTTGTTGTTTGAATTCTGTTAAAATTTTGTAAAACAGAAATTTGTTTCTGTTTATTCATAGTTTTCTTCTTTGTATAACAGAAATGACATCTACTAGCACCAGCCCTGCTGTGAGTATGTCTCATGGAGAAAAGCCTGAAAAGTTCAATGGTACTGATTTCAAGCGTTGACAACAAAAGATGCTCTTTTATCTCGCAACATTGAATTTGGCAAGGTTTCTATAAGAGGACTGTCCTACTCTTATTGAAGGAAAAACTGACAAGGAAAAAGTGGTTGTGGTTGATGCATGGAAACATGCTGATTTCCTTTGCAGAAATTATGTAATGAATGGATTAGACAATACATTGTACAATGTGTATTGTAAAATTCAAACTGCAAAGGAACTTTGGGAATCTTTAGACAAAAAATATAAAACTGAAGATGCTGGCATGACAAAATTCAGTGTCGGTAGATTTCTTGACTATAAAATGGTAGATTCTAAAACAGTTATCACTCAAGTTCAAGAATTACAAGTAATTCTACATGATATTCATTTTGAAGGAATGTCATTAAGTGACTTATTTCAAGTTGCTGCAATGATTGAGAAACTTCCACCATCATAGAAAGACTTCAAGAATTATCTTAAGCATAAACGCAAAGAGATGAATCTTGAAGAACTGATTGTACGACTTAGGATTGAAGAGAACAATCGAGGATCTGAGAAGAAGATTGGGAAAAATTTCTTTGAAGCTAAGGCTAATGTGGTAGAACAAAGTCCAAACAATAACAACAAAAAGAAGCGCGAAGGCAAAGATACTTTTAAGGCCAAGAAAAAATTCAAAGGCAAGTGCTTCAACTGTGGCATTCAAGGACATAAATCAAATGAATGTCGCAAGCCAAAGAAATTCAAGAAAGAACAAAAGGCTCAAGCAAATGTGATAGAACTGGAAAAGCTTTCTGAAAATATTTCAGACATTAATCTCTCTGCAGTTATATCTGAATGTAACTTGGTAGGAAATCCCAAAGAATGGTGGGTGGACACTGGCGCTACTCGCCATATTTGCTCCAACAAATGGATGCTCTCTACCTATAAACCAGTAGAAAATGACAAGTAACTCTTCATGGGAAACTCCTCAAGTTCAAAGGTTCAAGGACGTGGAAAGATTGTACTCAAAATGACATCTGACAAAGAACTAACTCTTAACGAAGTGCTTCATGTGCCAGATATCCGTAAATATTTAGTTTATGGGTCACTGCTTAGCAAGAATGGCTTCAAGTTGGTGTTTATGTCTGATAATTTATACTTACAAAAAATGATATGTTTGTGGAAAAGGGCTATATGTCTGATGGGCTCTTTAAGATGAATGTAATGACTGTTGTACCGAAGTCTATTGATAATAATAAAATTAATTCTTCTGCTTACTTGTTAGAATTTTCAAATATATGGCATGCTAGATTAGGACATGTTAATTATAATATAATACGTAGATTAATTAATTTGGAATTCTTGCCTAAATTTGATATTAATCAAAAACATAAATGTGAAATTTGTGTGGAATCAAAAATTACAAGTTTACCTTTTCATTCTGTTGAAAGAAAAACTGAACTTCTAGATTTAATTCACATTGATATATGTGACTTAAAGTTTGTGCAAACAAGAGGTGGGAAAAAATATTTCATTATCTTTATTGATGATTGCACAAGATATTGTTATGTATATTTGCTAAGAAGTAAAGATGAGGCTATAGAAATGTTTCAATATTATAAAAATGAAGTTGAAAATTAACTTAGCAAAAAGATTAAAGCAATAAGAAGCGATAGAGGTGGTGAATATGAATCACCATATGAAGAGATATGCTCTACTCATGGTATTATTTACCAAACTACCGCTCCTTATTCACCTCAATCTAATGGTATTGCTGAACGCAAGAACCGAATATTGAAAGAAATGTTGAATGCTATGTTAACTAGTTCTGGAGCACCCCAAAATTTGTGGGGGGGAAGCTATAATTTCTGCCAATTATATTCTTAACATAGTGCCTCATAAGAAAACTCACAAAACACCTTATGAATTATGGAAATGTCATAAACCTTGCTATAAATATCTAAGAGTGTGGGGGTGTCTAGCAAAAGTAATGGTTCCTAAACCTAAAAAGGTTAAGATAGGACCAAAAACAATTGATTGTGTATTCATTGGTTATGCAAATAACAGTAGTGCTTATCGCTTTCTTGTTCATAAATCTAAAATTTTTGATATACATGTTAATACTTTTATTGAATCAAGAGATGCATCGTTCTTTGAGAATATGTTTCCATATAATATAAATAAAAATTCAAATTCACACAAAAGACCTTTGGATGCTACTAGTAATAATCTTGAAAATATAGACAAAGAGTCTGTAGTGGATGAACCTAAACGTAGCAAAAGGGTAAGGACTTCAAAGTCTTTTGGTCCGAATTTTCTAACATTTTTGTTAGAAAATGATCCTCAAACGTACAAGGAAGCAATATCGTCTCCAGATGCTTCTCATTGGAAAAAAGTAATTAATAGTGAAATTGAGTCCATTATGCAAAATCATACATGGGAATTGGTGGACCTTCCACCTGGTTCCAAACCCTTAGAGTATAAATGGATCTTCAAAAAGAAGATGAAAGCTGATGGTTCAATTGATAAATATAAAGCAAGGCTTGTTGTTAAAGGCTATAGACAAAAGGAAGGATTGGATTATTTCGACACATATTCACCAGTTATAAGAATTACAGCTATTCATATGCTAATAGCAATAACATCATTAAATAGACTTGAAATACATCAAATGGATGTAAAAATTACATTCTTAAATGGTGAATTAGATGAAGAAATATATATGGAACAACCTAAAGGTTTCATTGCTCCTGGATAAGAGAGGAAGGTATGCAAACTTGTTAAATCCTTGTATGGATTGAAACAAGCACCAAAACAATGGCATGAGCAATTTGATAATGTTATGTTATCAAATGGATTTAAAATTAATGAGTGTAACAAATGTGTTTATGTCAAAAGCACTCAAAAGGAATATGTCATTGTTTGTCTTTATGTGGATGATATGTTAATCATGGGTAGCAACAACGAAGTTATCAACTATACCATGTGACAACCCCAAAATAGGTCCATTCCATCCAACCCATTCTGAGTCGTCAAATACATGGTACAGAAAACAACTACAACTTTATTACAACAATTGTCGTGCAAAATACAACAACACATATGCTGTGAGTTTGGATACAAATATATACCAAATGTGACTCATGTTCCAACCGTGGACATCACCTCACAATAACACCTTACATAAAGGTATAGTCAAAAACTGTTTTAGAAATTAGAATCTTTGGGAAGTGCTCAAGGAAACCTTCGTACATGGGAGGCCACGCGTCTAGGTTATGATAGATATCATATGGCCACAGAATTATCCTTGGTTGACCCAATAGACCCCAAAGAAAAACGAGAAGATTACTATCATATTCTTCCCAATGGTGAGTCTTCTCTTGACTTATCATTATCTCCACTGTCTCTAATTGAGAATTATACTTCAAACAAACACCAAGATTATATAGGTAGTGCTTGTAGATATACTCGGCAAGTGGATGAGCACAACCCTGTCCTATGATGACACGAGGTTGTATGTCATTAGACATCTTGTATGATAGTGACAAAACACCCTTCCAACGTTGGGTTCGCCTCACCCTATTTTCTTCACCAAATATAACTACTAAATGATGACCACCGTTCTATTCCCTTGTTACCCTCGCTCGACCCAGCTACACTCTTATTACCTGAAAAGGAATTGTGAAGCAAAAGGGTGAGCACAACTAGCTCAGTAAAGAATATCATGACTAAAGATAATTAAATTATCAATAGCCTTCATCAATAATAAATCAGAGATTTAGAACATATGGTAAATGATAAAAATTTCAACCATAGTTACAACGGAACGAGCAATCCATTAGAAGAGTCAAATAGACTATAAAGTCTATTATCTTCTCCATGTTAAAAATCCACCAACAATGTTTTATCCATGTAACATCACTCAACAGTTCCTTTCCACAATCATATGAATAACTCATAATCATAATTGTGACTATAAATTTTTCTTCGCACCCAGGACGAAGAATATTTTCATCACCTGTCTTTACCTGAAACATCAAAGATCATGATTATACCAAATCACAATTCCTGTTTATAATCATACTAACAAATCCATCTTTGCACTACGGGCCAAAGATATTCGTCAACAGTTTATCTTTGCACTACTGGCTAAAGATATTCAACAACAGTTCATCTTTGCACTACAGGCCAAAGATATTCAACAACATATCATCTTTGCACTACAGGCCAAAGATATTCATCAACAGTTCATATTTGCACTACAGGCCAAATATATTAATATCTCAAAGAATTATAATCATTTTAGAATTTATATAAACAATAATTATAACCATGTTGATCAATTCACCTTTGCACTTAAGCTTAAGATATTCAATTATAAATTCAATGGTCGTGATCATACCAGTCACAATTCAACTTTGCACTACAGGCCAAAGAGAACCCTAGTCATGATCATACCAATAATCTACCCATCTTTACACTCCAGTGAAAGAGAATTTCAACATCAAGGTTATAAAAATGTTATATATGATAATAAAAACAATATGATCAACATATAGATTTAATCCCAAGAGTAATATTCGTAACTCATGAATAGTAAATCGTGAATAGTAACTCATGAATAGTAACCCCGACACAAAAGATAGAAATTCCACAATAAAATTCATACCAATATTTCGGTATAATGATATTGAAAGAATAGCATTACTTAAATTTATAAACAATTTATTTTAATTGTTTACACTTTACTAATTAATGCATTTAATCATCATAAAATGTCAACTCTTACAATTTCATCATCAATAACCAAAACCCTCATCAAAAATCTGCATATACCTCATATATAGGATTCTCAAGCCATAAAATCCTATTTTCTAATTTTCTTTCTTCACAAAACATATTTAATTCATTTACTCATAACTAGACCATTTTCATGAAAAATACCAAATCCGTTCCAAAAATATTTCTTTTCTGAAATTCAGCATAATATAGTTCCATAGTGAACATATATTTTTCTCAGAATTTTTAAAAGTCATTTACTATTTTTCATATGGCCAAAATAGCCGAATATTTAGACATTTATCAAAAATTATACTTTTATCTAAAAATTCTGAAATTTACAGAGTATACTTCTATCATATACATGTACTCCCAATAAAAATTTCATCAATTTTGGAGTTAACCACAAGGAATTATAAGCTGTTACTTTTAAAATAGTCTTTTCTCATAAAATTCATAACTCTCAATCTATACATCCAAAAATCACCATTTTTAGACACAATCAAGAAAACTCATCAAAATATCATTTCAAATTTTTCCAGAATTTTTGAAGATCAGAAAAATTACGAAACTGAAAATCATAACAACCCTTAAAATCCCTTAATATCCCTTACTATCCCTTACTATCCCTTACTATCCCTTACCTCAAAAGAGCAGTACTTCTGACTGGATATCGGATATGATGCTGAAGGAAACTTGCACTGATGAATAGCAACTCATCAAGTATCTAAAAACTCACAAAATATGCTTCATAATATAGAGAGAGAAAGAGAGAAAGCTTATGTTTCTGGTGTGATTTTCAATTCTAACTTAGCCCTCTATTTATAGGAAAATTTTGGTAGGTTTGACCTGCAACCTGATGGCTTTACCTTCTACTATTCCCACCCACCACATTTGAAATATAATTCAGCACATTTCTTCACCAACCACAAGTGGGGCCCACCAATTCTAGAATTTTCCATCAAAATGATAAACTCCAAAAATTTAACAATTTCTGAACCAGTCATCTCGTAAAATTCATAATAAATCATACGTTCATTTTTAACGGTTCAAAATTTGTGGGCATATACTCAACTTATATATGTATAACATATCCAAAAATTACTACGATCCAACGGTCGGATTAAAAATTATAACCCCCGCAAAATATCTCAAAAACCCTGATTTTTAATACCTCCATTCCGACAAAAATACGGATAAAAATCTCAACATTAACTCCTTCATTTTTTAACCACAAAAATATATCCCTCATTTATATCCACATAAAATAAATATTTTCTTATCATATGAATCAATAATTAATTATTCACAAATAATATTACAGAATCACATTTATGACAACCAGGCCGTTCCCAGGAAAGAGGGGGCTTTCCAATAAGGATTTCTCCTTACTGGCGCGCAATTAGATGACCAAACCTCTCCTTAGACAGAACTTTCTAGACATTGCCAATAATGTTATCTAATAATATTATTCAAATAATATGAATTATTGATCTGATAAATGAAAATACTGTGCAGCAACAATTATTGAAACAACAATAATATAAAATATCAGCGCAGCAATTATTGAATCAATAAATAAAATATTGAACAGTAATTACTGTAACAATTATTGAGTAGTGCCTTCCTCCGTAAGAATCAATAATTTCAAAAATACTATGCAATACCGTGTGCTACTGTGCAATAACGCGTATTACTGTATTTTAACCACCGGGTATTCCAACAGTGTTAACGGTAATAACTACGCCGTTATTTGTAAAAACTCAAATTTGTCGTTTTCCTTCACCCAACAGTTATTCGTTATGGGGCCCACAAATAGCTGTGCCGTCGTACGAATATTCCCCGAAAGAAAGAATATTCCACGACCAAACGAATATTCCCCGACAACAATAATTATTTTATAACCACTTGCTTATTTTGAAAAAAAAAATCATATTTCACCCATAACTTTAAACTTTTATCAATTTAACCATTTACTGAATAGTAATTATAAGAAAAATTGAATACTTTTATTTCATAAAATTCGGGGTCTTACATACCAAACGTATGTTGGCAAATAGATTTAATATGAAAGACTTGGGGGTTGCTGATATAATATTAGGAATCAAGATTTCTAGAACATCTGATGGAATTATATTATCTCAAACTCATTACATAGAAAAAATACTTGAAAAATTCAATAAGTATAATATAATTCTAAATAAGACCCCAGTTGATATAAATCTTCATCTAGCCAAAAATGAAGGTGATAACATATCTCAACTATAATATTCTCGTATAATAGGCAGTTTAATGTATGTCATGAACTGTACTAGACCAAATATAGCTTATTCGGTAAGTAAGCTAAGTCGATATACGAGTAATCTAGGTAAAGATCACTGGAAAGCAATTTTGAGAGTTTTGAGATATTTAAAACATACTCAAAAATATGGATTGCACTATACAAGATATCCAGCAGTATTGGAAGGATATAGTGATGCTAATTAGATATCTGACAATAAAGACTCGAAATCCACAAGTGGATATGTCTTTACCCTTGGAAGTGTAGCTGTATCTTGGAAATCCTCAAAACAAACTTGTATTGCAAGGTCTACAATGGAATCAGAATGTATTACTTTAGACAAAGTTGGAGAAGAAGCAGAGTTGCTTCGTAATTTCTTAGAGGATATTCCAAATTGGTCAAAACTTGTGCCGGCTATATGTATACAATGTGATAGTCAATCAGTAATTGGAAGAGCACAGAGTCATCTATATAACGGTAAGTCATGCCATACACGACAAAGACATAATACCGTTAGACAGTTGCTCTCAAATGGAATTATCTCAATTGATTATGTAATGTCAAAAGATAATATTGTAGATCCGCTTACGAAAGGTTTAACAAGAGAGCAAGTGGAAATTTCATCAAAGGGAATGGGTTTAACAGTTTAATGAAGAGTCGTCATAGTGGTAACCCAACTTAGTTGACTGGAGATCTCAAGATCTAGGTTCAATGGAAAAACTGAACTATGTAGTACTCAGTAAAGAACTGAGGAGATATTTACTCCCAACCATTCCTATGATGAGACAATGCACATCTACCGCGAGAATCAGGATAAGTTACGCTTTTAATGACTTTTATATCTTGAAATAGGTTCAAGTGGTGTATTGCAGGATACTCTTGATAAAAGTCACCTACGTAAGTAAGAAGGGGGCCACTTCTGTGATAATTCACTAGTACAAAGTAGTAAATAGACAACACTTAAACCACAATGTTTTTATAAAAAACGTTGTGGTATTTTTTTTCATAACGTTTTTTAACAAAACGTTGTAGATACATAAGAAAAAATCTTATCTATTTAAGGTTATAAAGTTTTTTTAAAAAAAAATGGTATCTATTCTAAAAACACAGAGGAAAAATATGGAGGTATGTGTCTGGGAGTCGGGTTACTCGGGTAAGAAAAAAAAATACGGAGGTCTTCATTTGTTCCCTTCTCCTTTTCGAAGTCCTCAAACCCTAACTCCATTATTTGATTACAAAATGGGTATCCTCCTGTGATTTCGCAAATCTCTCTCTTTTTCTCTTCTTTTTCTGGTTCGCATGAAAAATGGGAAACAAACATAGCAATGTCAAGAAAAATGGAGAATCTAAAGGCCCTTCTTCGTCAGTTGAAATTTTCAAAACCCTATTCAGAGAAATTACAGAAAAAGGTCCGTCTACTTCAATCTTTTTTGATGATAATGGCAACAGAAAAATGGCACCGTCGGAGACCTCTGTGTTCCCCCCTTCACCCAATGGCAACCCCACATGGACTTCCTCGACTGGCTCAGTTCATTCTTCGATTTCCAAGCCGATAACATTCGTAATCAGCGGGAACATCTTGTCCTCCATCTGGCCAACGCCTAAATGCGCCTCTCCCCTCCTCTTGACAACATCGACTCTCTCGACCCTGCCGTCCTCCGTCGATTCCACCGCAAGCTCCTCTGCAACTACTCCAACTGGTACTCTTTCCTCGACCGCAAACCCAACATCTGGATCTTCGATTCCTTCTGCTCTAACCCTGATCACCGACGCGAGCTCATCTATGTTTCTCTCTATCTCCTTATCTGGGGTGAGTCAGCTAATCTCTGCTTTGTTCCTGAACGCATTTGTTTTATTTTTCACCATCTAGCTATGGAACTTAATAAAATTCTTGAAGATTATATTGATAAAAATACGGGACAGCCCATTCTCCCCTCTGTATCTGGGGAAAATGTGTTCTTGAATAAAATTGTGAAACCCATTTACGAAATAATTAAGGCTGAAGTGGATAATAGTATGAATGGGACTGCGTCTCATTCAGCCTGGCAGAATTATGATGATATCAATGAATATTTCTGGAGTCTGAGGTGTTTTGACCAATTGAAGTGGCCTATTGATGTGGGGAGTAATTTTTTTGTGACAAGTAATAAAGGGGGGAAGACAAGCTTTATGGAGATAAGGTCGTTTTGGAACTTGTTTAGGAGCTTTGATAAGCTCTGGATTATGTTGATTTTGTTTCTCCAGACGGCCATTATTGTTGCATGGGAAGAGAAAGAGTATCCATGGCAAGCATTGGAAAGTAGGAATATTCAGGTTAAGGTTTTGACTGTGTTCATTACTTGGAGTGGGTTGAGATTTCTTCAGTCAATTATTGATGCTGGAATGCAGTATAGTTTGGTTTCGAGGGAGACTTTGAGGCCTAGTGTGAGGATGGTGTTAAAGAGTGTTGTTGCCGCGACTTGGATTGTTCTTTTTGGGGTTTTATATGGGAGAATTTGGACACAGAGAAATAATGATGGGAAGTGGTCAGGTGAGGCTAATAGGCGGGTTTCAAACTTCCTCGAGGTTGCACTGGTTTATGTTATCCCAGAGCTTCTGGCACTTGCGCTTTTTGTATTGCCATGGATTAGGAATTTCATTGAGAATAAGAATTAGAGGATCTTTTACTTGCTGTCATAGTGGTTTCAAAGTCGGACTTTTGTGGGTCGTGGCATTAAGGAAGGTCTTGTGGACAAAATAAAGTATTCTATTTTCTGGGTTGTTGTCCTTGCTATAAAATTTTACTTTAGTTACTTTTTATAGATCAAACCAATGGTGAATCCGACGCAGGTCCTCTTAAGCATGAAGGATGTGAACTATGAGTGGCACCAATTTTTTGGGGACAACAACAGGTTTGCAGTTGGGTTGCTGTGGCTTCCTGTGGTTTTAATTTACCTCATGGATATACAGATTTGGTACTCGATTTGCTCCTCGTTTGTTGGGATAAGAGTTGGGTTATTCCAACACTTAGGTGAGATTCAAAACATGCAGCATTTGAGGTTGAGATTCCAGTTCTTTGTCAGTGAAATTTAGTTCAATCTCATACCAGAGGAACAGCTATTGAATGTGACTATGAACGTACATTTGTTTTCTGTATTGATGGACAACTTTTTATTACGATTAGTTAATAGTTGATTAATTTTTAATTCTCATCTTTTATGTGAAAATTTTGTGCAGATATATACCTTTATTAGACAGAGGTTTAATGACTTTATTAGCTTAGATTGTGGGTTTCTTATTTTTTTTATTTACTTTCAAAATGGTGATTTTGGTGTGGTGTTTGGTTCAGGATATCAAGGATTGATCTGATAAGGATGACGATGATGATAGTGACAAGAAGGATGAACAGACGCCTCAGAAGGTACACAACCGTTTATCTATTTTTTCTCAATAAGCGTGGTTTGTGTCAAGGTTACAACGTTCTCATATTAGTTCTTGATATTATATGCTGATTATTGTGCCCTTTGTCAAAGGTTCAACCTAGCAAGAAGAGAGCTATGGAGTCTGCCAAAACACCTGTTACTGATAAGAAGGCAAAATTAGTTACTCCACAAAAAGCTGGTGATTTTTCTGGTCTTCTGTCCTATACTTTCCAGGGATTTTGTTTTCCCTTTTATAATTTGGTCCATTTTTTTTTTTTTTTTATTTTTAAATATATTATTAGCTCCTTTATTCTACTTATCCAATTCTTCCTCAATGCTGTTATGAAGTGTTGTTTTTCTTTTACTCAGTTTTGGTTCTATTTACCCATTTCGCCTATATGCAAAACTATGTTTTGTGATAGTTTAGTATTCTGATGGACTAATTTGATGGTCATTGATTTCATGTCTAGGGGAAATCAGAGATACCATATTTTGACATTCTAAGGTCATTAGAAAATAATGCAGTTAATAAAAACATGTTTTGACGTGATTTCTTCACTTCTACTAGTTATTGCTTGTTCTGCTTTCCATTTGATGATAGTTATTCAAATACCTCGTTGGTTTTATTATTCTTGATTTGTTGGTGATTGTTGAGATGTCATGTTTGTTTATGTAGATGGCAAGAAGGGCAGTGTCCATGTTGCTACACCCCACCGTCAAAACAGGCTGGGAAGACTCCTGCTAACAAGTCAAACCAGCAGACTCCAAAGTCTGAGGGATCCCATTCCTGCAAGTCCTGCAATAGGTAAATCTTTGAGTTGGTAAATTTTCAAGTCAATATGAGCTCACCCTAATGCATCACTATTGTAAACTCCAATCAGATCGTTCAAATCGGAGAATGCTCTAGACTCCCATAACAAGGCTAAACACACTGCTGGAAAGTAGAAAGGTTGGAGACTTGGAGAGATATTTTGGGTGTTAGGCAAGTTTTTGGGTATTTTGGGTGAGCTTTGGAGAAAACAGAGAAAGACTGCAATTTTTGAGTTTGCTTCTAAGAACTTCAGAGATTTCAGCACTATAGTTTTCAGAGAGTATAGCCTTAAACTCTCTGATATTTTGAGTCAAGCATCTTTCCAGAATCAAAGAAGTAGATTTACAGGTAACTAATCATGGCTTCTTTCAAACACTAGTTCTACGTAGTATGGCTGAAAGGTTGTTGACATTTTGTGTTTTGTAGGAATTCTTGATGAGGATGACTTTGGACTCCATATGTAAGGTGGGATTTGGAGTTAAAATCGGAATATATTGGTACAGAAGATGTACTAGAAAACTGTAACATATTGGTATAGTTTGGTTTATTTTATGGATATAATCAAATTCACAATTCAATATAGTAGTAATTTATATTGAAAAGTGAATTTGAGATGTATATATGTATAGTTTGGTATATATTTTGTGGATGTAGTAATTTAAAACTGTAAACGAATGTTATTATTGTGATGTATTTTGAATGGTTGATACATTTTAGCTTTAAATTTAAATGAGAATTTAGAACTTTTTTAGCTATATATCATGGCATTAGCAGATTGCAGGTGCACTGGTAATATAGGTGAATCACAACATTTTTTTTTCAAGTCAATCTACAACATTTTAAAAACGTTGTATAATGTGTCTAAACGTTGTCTGATATATTAAACTACAACATTTTAAGCTAAAAAACGTTGTGAAAACATACCATCTATAACATTTTCAAGCATCTACTAATTTAGGAAAAACAAATCTACAACGTTTTTTTCTTAAAAAACATTGTAAAATGTGTCTAACTACAACGTTTTAAAAACATTGTATAAGGGTGTCAAATAGATGACACCCTTAACCACGACATTTTTCTGATTGAAACCACAACGTTTTTTACGCGTTATCTATTTACTGTTTTGTAGTAGTGATTTTGAAGGCTGAATTCTGTAATATACTCACAGAACCAATAGGTATTTCAAGGCCAAAATGAACACAAATGTGAGAACCAACTATGTCTGACGAGATATTTTGTGAATTTTATTGTCTTGATTTACACAAAAAGCTGACAGTTCAAAGACATCAAGTCTACTGATTAGCTAAGTAAATACGATAGACTTTATTAGGGCAAGTTCAAAGCCACTAGGCTACTTAACCCGATGAAGTATCTTTTCTAATGTACTCGAACTAGTGTCTGCATATTCATAACATTTTTATTTATTTATTTTCTTTTCTTTTTTCCATGTTGTAAAGCCATTTTTACATTCATATGGGGGATTGTTGGAAATGGGTTTGACAAAATAAATATTAAAGTATTTTGAGGCTTAATTTAATATAGGACCCACACTCTGAAAATATCGGGTCCATGCACCAATGCGTTCTCCTCCGCAAGGAGTATAACGTGGTATATTTATGTGTTAAAATCCATTAAGAATTGAATGAGAAAATTGACTCCAAAGTCACCTACTTGAAATGTTAAAAATTGCAAAAACCCCACATAGGGCATTAGAGGTACAAATGAAGAATTTATATATGGGATGTTTGCTCAATGGGAAGGGCGCGCGCGCCGCCGCCGTTCGGACGGCCCGAGCGGGCGGGTCGGGTAGTGATATATATATTTTTTAGATAAAATCTGTTTAATATTTTTTGATCACAATACTAAGTCATTTTAACCAACGGTCATATCCTATCTTAACGGTCACAAAATGTTCTATAAATAAACTATGTGGGATCCCGTTCCTGTATAAGTTTATTTTTCGTTCTGCATATATTTTTCCATTTTCTGCAAGTAATTTTCTCTTGTTTTCTGCAAGTAATTTTCTCTGCCAGATTGTAAAAACTGTGCAGTATTTTCTTCGCTCTTTCCCAGTATTTTTTCATGCATCATTACTGTAAAGTTCAATACATAACATAGAATTTGCGTTCGAAGTATTCTTAATTTTGAAGTACTTCTAATTAAGAATTAGAAATTCGCTTTATCTTGGGAAGCAATTATTCAGTAAATCCTTT
Organism: Panax notoginseng; assembly: GCA_016801055.1. NCBI lineage: Eukaryota > Viridiplantae > Streptophyta > Magnoliopsida > Apiales > Araliaceae > Panax > Panax notoginseng. The sequence continues at coordinate 38,342,641 of CM029017.1, read as the reverse complement.
AGCACCAGTGAGGGAATAAATTTGCTTTAAGGAGACTTTGTGAATTCAAAGGACTCAGATATATCTGTTTTATATTTTCAAAAAAATCTGACTTCATTTTCCAAGTAAGTATAATACTTTTCATTTTATAATTTTGTTCTGTTTTACTAAACTTTGTTATTATATATATATATATATATATATATATATATATATAAATTAAATAATACTATATATAATAGGACATACATCAAGTGCATACCCTTTTATTTAACATATATACCTCGATCACCACTTTTATCGACGGTTCGGTCCGTCGATAATATTAGAGAACTATCGTCTTAGCTTTTAGCGACGCGTCAAACCATCATTATAACATATAAATCGTTTATATATTCTATAGCGACGGACCAAATCATCGTCCGGTGTCCGTCGCTTAAGGTGGCGATCATGATATGTAAAATAAAAGGGTATACATAAGAAACAAACTATATATATATATATATATATATATATATATATATATATATATATAGTCCAGATTTTAAGCTCACCCCTTATCCAATTCACCCGAGCTCACCCCCTATAGCGACGAACCCGGCGACGGTTCAGTGATACAACCGTCATCTATACTTTTAGCGACAGACAACATATAGCATTGCTAAAAGTATAGACGACGGTTGTATGACCGAACCGTTGTCGGGTCCGTCACTAAAGGGGGTGAGCTCGGGTGAGTTGGATAAGGGGTGAGCTTAAGATCCGGACCGTGTGTGTGTGTGTGTGTGTATATATATATATATATATATATATATATATATATACACACGGTCCGAATCTTAAGCTTACCTTTTATCTAACATACCTTGCATAGCCCCCTTTAGCGACGGACCGGGCGACGATTCGGTCCGTCGCTATAGGTTCGGTTCGTCGTTATATGTTGTCCGTCGCTAAAAGCTAAGACGACAGTTCTATATATAGCGACGGATCGAATCGTCGCCCAGTTTGTCACCAAAGGGGGGTATACAAAGTATGTTAGATAAGGGGTAAGCTTAAGATCTGTACTGTATATATATACCGATAAAGTATAACACGTAAATAAAATTTTAAGTTAAGTTTTCACATATTTTTTTTTAATTTTCCTCCTGACTCATTCTATGTTCCACCTAGGATTCAGAGATTGAGATGTAACAATATTGAGGAAATGGTAATCAACATTCTTAGATGAAATATATACATGGTAACACGTATGTAAAATAAAATTTTTAAGTAAGTTTCCCATAATTTTCATCCTAGCACCTGCCCTTAGGTTCCCCTTTGACTCTAGATTATAATATAATAATATAGGTTTCTCAAAACTTTAATATGTTTGTTTGTATGTATTATACTTGAGATATGACTAATAATCTTAAGTGTCTTGTTTGTTTACAAATTTAGACTTAGAACTATTAGTTTTGGGATTATAAAATGACTTAATAGTCTTGAGATTATAATTATAATATCAGGATTATATTCCTAAGATTAATAGTCTTGAGATTATAATTTCATAGATTATAATTCCAGAATTATAATATTTAAAAAAAAAATAGAAAATGGGATCAATCAACCGTTCTAAATGAAATAAATACTCAACAATGTTACATTTCATGCATATATAGTTACATAAAATAAATAAAAAATAAAAAACTACTTATGGATAAAGTATAACTTATAAAATAGAATTGTTAGGTAAATTTCTCCTACTCACTTAAATTATGTTACGTATCCTTTTTCTAAAATCCCGTAGTTTATGAGAGTTATGTAATAGTAGTAGTATATAATAAAGTGTTGCACGTAAAGTAAAATGTATACGTAAATTTTTCCTCGATTTTCTCTATTTTCCCGCGGTTTCCTCTATTTTCCCTCCTAACTAATCCGCTAGCTAGGTTTCTATATATGCCCTTAAGATTCAACTCAAAGAACATACTCCCTCCATTTCTTAATATAGGTCGTTTTAGGGTTATACACAAGCATTAAGGTAATGATTGTATAGCATTAACTATAATATCAATTGTATATATTACTCTTGTATTGGAATAAGATATTATTATTTATTGGACAGAAAATAGTGAGAGGACCAAAGTTACATTTAATATTTGGGGTAATATTGAAAACTAAACAATTAATGCTTACTTAAAATTTTAAAACGACTTATATTAAGGAACAAAAACAATTCTCTAAAATGACATATATTAAGGAACGGAGGGAGTAATAATATCAGGGTCAACAGTCCTAGATGAAATAAATACTCATCCATCTTGTAATTTGTGCATAATTAGTTATAAAAAATTAATAGAGATAAGTAAACACTATGTATGGATTATAAAGTTAGCACGTAAATGTAACCGTTTTCATTTTTATTTTGTTAGAAATTGATGATTAAAACTTAAATGGTAGTCCATCATTTGCTTTTTAAGTGTGGCTATTAGATTTATAAAATGTGCTCAAAATTTAATATATAAAAATATTAAATTTTTAAATTTAAAATTTGTTGATAATGAGAAGAATTGATCAAACTCATTATATAGTATACATACTTTTTCAAGATATTCAATGTTGGACAAAGTAGGTTCACACAAGATAAGCAAGCTCGAAAATAATCTAATCACACGACAAGCCTAGAAGAAAAGGCTAGTAAACCATGGATAACTATTGGCCCAATTGATCGATAATTGGTACTAGTCAAGAAATGGGTAATTTTCACTACAAAAAAAGGGTCATTGCCGACAGGCACTGCCGTCGCCAATGACTCGTCTGCCGTTGGCAATGAGGTCATTGGTGACGGCAATACCCGTCGTCACTACCGTCGCACCACAGGTCGTAGCCCTTGTCTCCCGTCGATGGCTGTCGGCAACATGATCATTGGTGACGACAGACCGTCGGCTATGACTCATTGGCAACGATTGTGACGACGGAATGTCTGTCGCCAATGACCATTTGAAATTATTTATTTGAATGTCATTCGCGACAGCCAAGCCTTCGCCACTGACTTCTTGTCCATCGGGAATGAGTTATTATTTTATTATTTGAAGGATCAACTGTTTGTTACCAAAACCGTCGCTGTATGTCATTAGCGATGGGGGCTTCGTCGCCAATGACCCTATTTTTTTTTAAAGTTTAAAATTCCCTTGTTTATTTTCATATATACATATTTGAACATGTATAAACTAATGAAAAACCATCAAATAACAATAAAATATAGTACGATATTATCACAACAATCAAATATCTTTTGCTATCAACCATCAAATATGTAGACAACGTATATTATCATATAAATAATATACGTACGATGTTGATACAAAATGTAATCATCATGAAACATTCATCAGTGAAGTTAGATATATAAACCATCAACCTAACTAGATACAAAACTCTAGTCTATACAACTCAAAAATTGTATAAGTACATACATGAAAGTCAAATTATAAACATAAACTAACTATAACCCCAAATCAGAAGTATCAGTACTATCATCGCCAGTCCCATCGCCGGTCCTATCGTCAGTCCCTGTAAAAATTAATCCAGAATTTTTATATGTAATTTCAAATATTTATTAAATTAAATAAATATTTTAGTTGATGTGTTTGTTGTTAAATAAATATTTGTTTAATTTGATTATTTATTAGTTAAACAAATAATGTAAGACCCCAACTTTTTATAAATAAAAATGAATGTCCTCTAGTTATTATTTTGAATAATAAAGTGTTAATTTGATATAATATTTTGGTTATGGGTGAAATATGAAAATTTTACAAAATAAGCAAGTGGTTATAAAATATTCATTGTTGTCGGGAAATATTCGTTTGGTCATGGAATATTCTTACTGTCGGAGAATATTTGTACGATGGCGCAGCCATTTGTGGGCCCCATAACGAAAAACGGTCAGATGAAGAAAACGACAAGTTTGAGTTTTTATAAATAACGGCGTAATTGTTACCGTTAACACTGTTGGAATACCTGGTGGTTAAAGTACAGTAATACGCGTGGTTGCACACAGTATTGTACAGTATTTTTGGATTATTAATTCTTACGTAAGAAGGCACTACTCAATACTTGTTACAGTAATTTCTGTTCAATAGTTTATTTCATTGATTCAATAATTGCTACGTTGATATTTTATATTATTGTTATTTTAATAATTGTCACTGCACAATATTTCTAATTATCAGATCAATAATTCATATTAATTGAATAATATTATTAGATAGCATTATTGGCAATGTCTAAAGAAATTATGTCTAGGAAAGGGGTTTGGTCACCTAATTGCGCACTAGTAATGATAAATCCTTATCGAAAAATTCCATCTTTCATGGGAACGACATGATTGTCAGTATTGTGATTCTGTAATATTATTTGTGAATAATTAATTATTGATTTATATGATAAGGAAATATTTATTTTTATATGAATATAAATGAAGAAATTAATGTTGAGGTATTTTATCAGTATTTTATTGGAATGAAGATATTAAAAACCATCTGTATGTGGATTTCAGTCATTTTCTGTTTGGAATTTGGAAAAATTTTCTTTTACAAAGTTGTAGAGAATTAAATTTCTTATGGAAATGACATAAAATTCATATTTTTCTGATAAAAGGGCTATTTGTTATGAATTATTGAAGTTTCGAAAACAAATATTTTTATTAAAAACATGTGGGCCCCCACTTTTGGTTGTTGTGAAAAAATTTGATTTTTGGTGGGGCCCACTGTGGTGTGCTAAAATTTGATCAATTGTGGTGGGCATGAATATTTGTAATTAAATATTATTTTATTAAATTTTAGTCTGCTTTGGCGTTCTAGCATTTTTCTATAAATAGAATGCTTTTAGAATTAAAAATCATACCAGAACCATAAGTTTTCTCTCTCTATATTATCAAGCGCATTTTTGTGAGTATTTAGATACTTTGAGAGTTTCAATTCAGTGCAAGTTTCCTTTGGCATTATATCCAATTAATATTCTAGTTAAAAGAACTTTTATTTTGAGATAATGGATATTATTTTCTTCGTAAATGATGTTATTTCTTTTAATATTATTATACCGAAATATTGGTATGAATTTTATTATGAAAATTTTACCTTTTTATGTCGATGTTACTATTTACGTATACGGCAATATTCACGTATACGACACTATTCATGAATACGGTACTATTTACGAGTACTATTCACGAAGTATGATTTTTCTTGTAGAATTTTTACCTTTTCGTGTCGAGGTTACTATTTACGTATACGATACTATTCACGTATGCGACATTATTAACAGATACGATACAATTCACAAAAAAATAAAATTTTCTCTTCTTTGTCCAAGATGTATATTATGGTTATTATCTTTGATTGTATCCATGTTTTGATCTTCATTCTTGAATTTTATTCAGCTATAGTTTATTATGGAGTATTTTTGAACTTGGATAAACCGAAGTACGAATCCCTAATCTTTGATCTTTGATCTCACTAGATTCGTTTTCTTTAAAATATTTTTCATCATCCTCAGTCCTAAATGGTGATATAACTGAATATCTTTGGCATGTAGTGCAAATATGAATGATTATCTGATGAATATCTTTGGCCCATAGTGCAAAGATAGATAGGTGTTAAGATGAATATGACTAACTGGTGATACAAATGAATATCTTTTGCATGTAGTGCAAAGATGAATATTTGATTCAAGATGTATATTGATTGATATTACAAGGATAAAATATTGATGATGAGCTTTTAAATTCATAGATGATAATAGATTTCATTCTCTACTTAACTCTTCTAATGAATTATTATTTTCGCTGGGAATATTGATCTAAAACTGGTTGTTCATTATATTTTATCTGATTTATTGATGGCTAACGATAATTTGTTCTACATTATCTTAGTCATAATATTCTTTACTGGGCTAGTTGAGCTCACCTTATTCTTTTTTATTCTATTTTTCTTCTCAAGAAGAGAGAATATAACAGGAACTAGTCGGGGTGTGGATTGATGGGTCCAAACAGTTGTTTTAGCAGTCATCACTATTTTATAAAATAATGTATCAATAATTATAATGAGGACTCCTTTTTGAGTTTGAATACTGTCTATTAGACAATATTCGTGTAAAAACTCTCAGCTACGTTTTGTCGTATTGTAAAAAAAAAGTTTGTATTTGATTTCTGTACCATGTATTTGGCAACTCAGAATGGGTGATGTATACCTATTTTGAGGGCGTCACAGTTGGTATCAGAGCTTAGGGATATGGTCTCTAGCGGAGATCGGAGAATAGAACTAAGAGGGGAGAGACGAGTAATGTAAGACCCCAACTTTTATAAATAAAGATGAATTTTCTATAAATATCATTTTTGAATATTATGAAGTTAATTTGATATAATGTTATAGTTGTGGGTAATATTTATAAATTTTACAAAGTAAGCAAGTTGTTATAAAATATTCGTTTGGTCGGGGAATATTCTTTTTATCGGGGAATATTCGTACGACGGCACAATCATTGGTGGACCCCACAACGGAATTATTGTCGGATTGAGAAAACGACAGAATTATCTTTCTATAAAAATAACAGCTGAGGTGTTACCGTTAAAATCGTTAAAACTGTTGAACTACTTGGTAGTAAAAGTACAGTAATACGCGTGGTTGCATAGTAGCACACGGTATTGATTATTGATGCTTACGTGAGAAGTCACTCAGCTATACTCAATTATTGCTACAGTAATTGCTGCATCATATCTCTTAAATTATTGTCATAGTATCATCTGTATAATATGTTATATTATTGAGACGTTGTGGTAAGTTTGGTTATTTTATGGGGGGCCATATGTCATCATCTAAGAGTCTCTTCGTCAATAGTAATTACCGTCGTCAATAGTAATTACCGTCGTCAATAGTATTTACCTTGGTCAATAGTAATTACCTTCGTCAATAGTATTTACCTTGGTCAATAGTAATTACCTTCGTCAATAGTATTTACCTTGGTCAATAGTAATTACTTTCGTCAATAGTAGTTGTCCCTTCAATATTACCAAGAGTCATTTGACCCTTCGTTAAGACCAAGAGTCATTTGACCCTTCGTTAAGACCAAGAGCCACCCTCAGTTTTTCTATAAATAGAGGCCTAGGGCTTCATTATTTTTCACGAATTCATTCAAGCTATAGAGAGAGAAAGTATAGAGAGAATAAGAGAGAGAGAGACTAAAAGTATTCTGCTACATCACTTTTCCAATATCCAGTTCTTTTAAGGTAGGGAATATTATTTCTTTTATATTCATGAAGAGAACTTCTGTTATTCCATTCGTTATTATTCTGTTGGAATAACCAGTATACGCGGTCTACCCTATACTTGGTGACATTCTTCTATTATTCTGTTGGAACATCCTGTCTGTGTGTTTTACACCGGACCTGGTTCCGTTTATTATTCTGTTGGAACATCCTGTCTGTGTGTTTTACACCGGACCTGGTTCCGTTTATTATTCTGTTGGAACATCCTGTCTGTGTGTTTTACACCGGACCTGGTTCCGTTTATTATTCTGTTGGAACATCCTGTCTGTGTGTTTTACACCGGACCTGGTTCCGTTTTTATTATTATTATGTTGGAGCATCCTGTCTGTGTGTTTTACACCGGACCTGGTTCCATTATTTATTATTCTGTCGGAATATCCTGTCTGTGCGTTTACGCCGGACCTGGTTCCATTATTTATTATTCTATTGGAATAACCTGTCTGTGCGGTCTATCGCATGCATGGTGATTTCTTTTGTTATTCCATTCTTTATTGTACTCAGTTGGTTAAGTTTTGACTTCTATACTCCATGAAATTTGTGGAATATCCTTGATAGTTGCGTTTCATCCAGTATCTTTTCAAGAAAATATTCTTCTAAGCATTCTTGAATTTTACTCCACAATGCAGTATCATGTTGACAATTTGGACGTTGTTAATTCCTGGATAAATTAATTCTTGAACTTGTTTTATTGAATTCTTATATCATTGTCATCATCCTCATGTTTATAAAATGTTGAAAGTCATCTGTGGCCTGTAGTGCATAGATGGACTTGGTATGATTATGACCAGGGATTATTCGGTATAATCATGACCGTAATGTTACAAATGATGTGGTAAAAGTCCTCATTGGCCCGTAGTGCATTGATGGACAGTTGTTGGCATGATCATGACCATTAATGAATACACGAATATCCTTGGCCGTAGTGCAGGGGTGATTCGATGATGTGGATTATTTTATTAAGCTGAGTCTCAGCGATTACAGTGTTGAAAAACTTTTTAAATCATAAAAGATAGTAGAGTTTATTTTCTACTTGACTCTTTTAATGGATTGCTTGTTCCGCTACAGTTAAACTTGATGTCTATTATATTTTATCAGTTTAACATTGTTGAAGGCTAATGATAATTTATTCTGCATTATCTTAGTCATAATATTTCTTACTGGGCTAGTTGAGCTCACCCTTTCTTTCACTGTTCTCTTCAGGAAATGAGAACGTAGCTGGGGCAAGTCGGGGAACGGAGTGATGGTCCGAATGATAGTATTAGTTAGTAGTCCTCACTATTCTATATAATGGTGTGTTAATAAATGTAATGAGGACTCCTTTTGAGTATGAATACTCTCTAGAAGATAATATTTGTATTCAAACTCACAGTTTATGTACACGACAGTTGTATTATTAAGTTGTATTTGTATTCTGTACTATGTATCTGACGACCCAAGATGGGTGATGTATACCTAATTTTGGGGGCGTCACAGTTGGTATCAGAGCTTAGGGATATGATCCCTGGCTAAGATGTGAGAATAGAACTAGGAGGGGAGAGACGGGGAATTCCTTCGCTAGTATGACATACCTAAGTTTATTTGCATGGTATTTAATTGGTCGGTCATAATATAAGGATAATATATGACATATCAATTAATTTTTATTTTGTGGCAGTATCTGAAAATGGCATCTGAGAATGTTGAGAATAGCAATGGAGCACAGACGACTGTTGATTCACCACATATCAATAATCAGGATAATGTGCATCAGGAAGGTGTCAATCCTCATGCAAACAACAACACTGACCAAATGATGAATGATCAAATGTTCAGAGGCTTTATGCAATTCATGCAACAACAGGTGAAAGCGGCTCCTGTCCACAACGTAGGTGGAAATACTGGAAACTCTCTGGCGGTCACCGCTAAACAGTTTAAGGAGCTGGGACCACCGGAGTTTAAGGGAGAACCCAAACCACTTGTAGCTGAAACATGGATAAAGCAGATCACCAAGATATTTGATGTCTTGGGTTGCTCCGAGGAGCAAAAGGTTCCCTTTGCCGCCTTTATGTTGCGAGGAGAGGCAGATTACTGGTGGGAATCGATAAAGCGTACTCAACCTGCCGCACTGAAGATGTCTTGGGAGAAGTTTCAAGAGCTGTTTAACGACAAATACTTTCCCGAGAGTATTCGTCACATGAAGGAGGTGGAGTTCATCAAATTGGAGCAGAATAATATGACCGTGTCGCAGTACGAGGCAAAATTTGCGGAGTTATCCCGGTTTGCGTCCCACCTGGTGGATAATGAAGAAAGAATGACGCGGATGTTTTTAAGAGGTTTGAAGCCGGAGATACGTCAACATCTTGTTTCTCATAAACTGTGTTTGTATTCAGATGTTGTAAATAGGGCTCAGTTGGTGGAGCGCGATAACGAGACAACGCAACCAAAAGAGAGCAGCCGGCAAAATGATAATACCAGTGAGAGCAGTCATCGAAGCGGTGACAACAAGCGTGGAGGGAATCAACAGGCCAGAAATGGTAACCACTTCGGTGGTAATCAGGGCCAAAACAATAAGAATGGACATTTCAAGAAGAGGAGATTCAACAATGATGGAAAGACGTCAGCACCAGCACCTGTCGTTAAGGAAGGAGAACGACCACCTATCATATGTTTCAAATGCGGAGGGGAGGGGCACATCAGTCCAAACTGCGCGATGCCGTCCAAAGCATGTTATAATTGTGGAAGAGAAGGTCATTTAGCCCGATTTTGTCGTTTACCGAAGACAAATTCAGCTAGGATGGAGGCACCAAAAGCCGTCCCAGAAAAGTCAAAACCGGTTGTGCAAGGGAGAGCGTTTGTTGTGAACTCCCAGAGAGCAAGGAACCCGAATGAGGTCATCACGGGTAAGCTTATTATAAACTCTAAAGAAGTTTATACTTTATTTGATACCGGTTCAACCCATTCTTTTATTTCTCCTACTTGCGCTCATCGATTAAATTTGATTCCGGAGAAATTAGACTTTGACTTATCTGTGGAAACTCCGTTGGGAGAAACCTTCATTACCTCCACTGTTTATAAGTCTTGTTTGGTTCAAGTTGGTACCCACACATTACCTATCGATCTGATTTCATTAAAAATACTTGCATTTGACGTGATTCTAGGGATTGATTGGTTAACTACTCATTATGCAAAAATTGATTGTTTTCGTAAGGTTGTTAGCTTTCATATTCCTAATCGACCTATTATGCGAATTCAAGCAACCAAACCATTAAAATCAATCGCTGTCATCTCAAGCCATAAAGCTATTCGTTTATTGAAAAACGGATGTCAAGCTTTCTTAGCTCATGTCACAGATCTAAACAAAAATACGTCAGCTTTGAATGATATTTCTATTGTTAATAAATTCCCTGACGTATTCCCTGAAGAACTTCCTGGCCTACCCCCAGAGCGTGAAATTGAATTTTGTATCGATCTTGAACCCGGTACAAAACCCATTTCCAAAGCCCCATATCGAATGGCTCCTATTGAACTTCAGGAGTTAAAGACCCAACTGCAGGAATTGTTAGACATTGGCTTTATTCGTCCTAGTACTTCTCCTTGGGGTGCTCCTGTTCTGTTCGTGAAGAAGAAAGATGGGAGTATGCGACTTTGTATTGATTATCGGGAGTTGAATCATGTCACCATCAAAAATAGGTACCCATTGCCACGTATTGATGACCTGTTTGACCAGTTGCAAGGAGCACAATTCTTTTCAAAGATCGATCTTCGTTCTGGATATCATCAGCTGAAGGTTAGAACTGAGGATATTCCAAAGACTGCCTTCAGAACTCGGTATGGGCATTATGAATTCTTAGTTATGTCTTTTGGATTGACTAATGCTCCTGCTGCCTTCATGGATATGATGAACCGGGTATTCAAGGAATATTTGGATCACTTTGTGGTCGTCTTTATTGATGACATCCTTGTTTATTCCAAAAGCCGTGAAGATCATGAGCAACACTTGAGGCTGGTACTCCAAAAGCTTCGTGAATACAAACTTTATGCCAAGTTGAAGAAATGCGAGTTCTGGCTGGAAGAGGTAGCATTCCTTGGGCACGTAGTATCAAGTCGTGGAATATCGGTTGACCCGGCAAAGATTGAAGCTATTCAAAGCTGGGAGCAACCTAAATCAGTGACCGAAGTACGTAGCTTTCTTGGTTTAGCTGGTTATTATCGGAGATTCGTGGAAGGATTTTCTCGAATCGCTACTCCATTAACTCAGCTGACTCGAAAAGATACAAAGTTCGGTTGGAGCGAAGAATGTGAGCAGAGTTTTCAAGAACTCAAGAGGAGACTCATTTCAGCACCTGTTCTAACAATACCATCTGGCTCGGAGGGATTTGTCATCTACAGTGATGCTTCGAGCAAAGGGTTGGGATGTGTTCTCATGCAACATGGAAAAGTCATAGCCTATGCATCAAGACAACTCAAGGAATATGAGAGGAATTATCCTACTCATGATCTAGAGTTGGCAGCTGTTGTCTTTGCACTTAAAATTTGGAGGCATTACTTGTATGGGGAGAAGGTGGAGATCTTTACGGATCATAAAAGCCTCAAATATTTCTTCACTCAAAAGGAACTCAACATGCGACAACGACGTTGGCTTGAACTGTTGAAAGATTATGATCATACCATTCAATACCATCCTGGAAAAGCGAACGTGGTAGCTGACGCATTGAGTAGAAGATCATATGCAAGTACGAGTGCAATATTGTCAACACAAAGACCCATTTTGTGTGACTTGCAAAGGATGGAGATAGAGTTAAAGACTCCAGGGACCCATGTGATGATGGCGAATATACGAGTAGAACCGACTTTAATCGATAAAGTTAAAGCTGCTCAAGCTACAGACCTGGAGCTGATGCGTATGAAGAAGAAAGTGCAAGAAGGTGCTATGCCGGAAGCAAGAATCGATGAAGAAGGAATACTTCGAGTCAACTCCAGACTTTGTGTTCCTAACAACCCTGATTTAAAGTATGAAATCATGATGGAGGCGCACAACACACCGTTTGCAATCCATCCTGGAAGTACCAAAATGTATCATGATCTTCGTCATACATTTTGGTGGAGCAATATGAAGAGAGAGATAGCGTTGTTTATCTCAAGGTGTCTAACTTGTCAACGAGTCAAAGCGGAGCATCAAGTACCAAAAGGTCCATTGCAACCACTTGAAATTCCAGAATGGAAGTGGGAGCACATTACCATGGATTTCGTTACCGGTCTTCCTAGGGTTTCTCAAGGTATTGATGCGATTTGGGTCATTGTTGATAGATTGACCAAGTCTGCTCATTTCTTACCGATACGAGAAACTTATACACTTGAACGTCTTGCTCGTATGTACATAAACGAGATTGTAAGACTGCATGGTATGCCAGTATCCATAGTTTCTGACCGAGACCCAAGATTCACTTCACGATTTTGGGTTAGTTTACAAAAAGCTATGGGCACGGAGTTACGATTTAGTTCAGCATATCATCCTCAGACGGACGGACAATCAGAGAGGACTATTCAAACTCTTGAAGATCTATTAAGACTCTGTGTCTTTGACTTCAAGGGAAGTTGGGACAAGTTCTTACCATTGGTGGAGTTTTCCTACAACAACAGTTATCAAGCAAGTATTGGCATGGCTCCATTCGAAGCATTGTATGGAAGAAAATGTCGTTCTCCAGTATGCTGGGATGAGGTGGGCGAAGCAACGTTGTTGGGACCGGAGTTGGTACAGAAAAGATTCAAACGATCCGACAACGTATAAAAACCTCACAAGATCGACAAAAGAGTTATGCTGATCTTCATCGAAAGGACGTGGAATTTGATGTAGGAGATCATGTGTTCTTACGTGTTGCTCCATGGAAAGGAGTTACGAGATTTGAAAAGAGAGGAAAGCTAAATCCTCGATTCATCGGTCCATTTTTAATCCTCGATCGAGTAGGAACTGTGGCTTATAGACTCGCTTTACCGCCAAGTATGTCTCGTGTTCATAACGTTTTCCACATATCCATGTTACGCAAATATGTGGAAGACCCGAACCACATTATTGAGTTAGAACCGGACGAAATAGCGGAGGATTTGACGTATGAAGAAGTTCCTGTTCAAATCTTGGATAAGAAGGAACATATTCTACGCTCCAAGGTTATACCTCAAGTTAAAGTTTTGTGGAGAAACCACGATGTTGAGGAAATGACTTGGGAGTTAGAATCAGAAATGAAATCAAGGTATCCTTACCTCTTCGACATACCAGGTACGTACCCTAATTTCGAGGGCGAAATTTCATAAGAAGGGGAGGTTGTAAGACCCCAACTTTTATAAATAAAGATGAATTTTCTATAAATATCATTTTTGAATATTATGGAGTTAATTTGATATAATGTTATAGTTGTGGGTAATATTTATAAATTTTGCAAAGTAAGCAAGTTGTTATAAAATATTCGTTTGGTCGGGGAATATTCGTACGACGGCACAATCATTGGTGGACCCCACAACGGAATTATTGTCGGATTGAGAAAACGACAGAATTATCTTTCTATAAAAATAACGGCTGAGGTGTTACCGTTAAAATCGTTAAAACTGTTGAACTACTCGGTAGTAAAAGTACAGTAATACGCGTGGTTGCATAGTAGCACACGGTATTGATTATTGATGCTTACGTGAGAAGTCACTCAGCTATACTCAATTATTGCTACAGTAATTGCTGCATCATATCTCTTAAATTATTGTCATAGTATCATCTGTATAATATGTTATATTATTGAGACGTTGTGGTAAGTTTGGTTATTTTATGGGGGGCCATATGTCATCATCTAAGAGTCTCTTCGTCAATAGTAATTACCGTCGTCAATAGTAATTACCGTCGTCAATAGTATTTACCTTGGTCAATAGTAATTACCTTCGTCAATAGTATTTACCTTGGTCAATAGTAATTACCTTCGTCAATAGTATTTACCTTGGTCAATAGTAATTACTTTCGTCAATAGTAGTTGTCCCTTCAATATTACCAAGAGTCATTTGACCCTTCGTTAAGACCAAGAGTCATTTGACCCTTCGTTAAGACCAAGAGCCACCCTCAGTTTTTCTATAAATAGAGGCCTAGGGCTTCATTATTTTTCACGAATTCATTCAAGCTATAGAGAGAGAAAGTATAGAGAGAATAAGAGAGAGAGAGACTAAAAGTATTCTGCTACATCACTTTTCCAATATCCAGTTCTTTTAAGGTAGGGAATATTATTTCTTTTATATTCATGAAGAGAACTTCTGTTATTCCATTCGTTATTATTCTGTTGGAATAACCAGTATACGCGGTCTACCCTATACTTGGTGACATTCTTCTATTATTCTGTTGGAACATCCTGTCTGTGTGTTTTACACCGGACCTGGTTCCGTTTATTATTCTGTTGGAACATCCTGTCTGTGTGTTTTACACCGGACCTGGTTCCGTTTATTATTCTGTTGGAACATCCTGTCTGTGTGTTTTACACCGGACCTGGTTCCGTTTATTATTCTGTTGGAACATCCTGTCTGTGTGTTTTACACCGGACCTGGTTCCGTTTTTATTATTATTCTGTTGGCATCCTGTCTGTGTGTTTTACACCGGACCTGGTTCCATTATTTATTATTCTGTCGGAATATCCTGTCTGTGCGTTTACGCCGGACCTGGTTCCATTATTTATTATTCTATTGGAATAACCTGTCTGTGCGGTCTATCGCATGCATGGTGATTTCTTTTGTTATTCCATTCTTTATTGTACTCAGTTGGTTAAGTTTTGACTTCTATACTCCATGAAATTTGTGGAATATCCTTGATAGTTGCGTTTCATCCAGTATCTTTTCAAGAAAATATTCTTCTAAGCATTCTTGAATTTTACTCCACAATGCAGTATCATGTTGACAATTTGGACGTTGTTAATTCCTGGATAAATTAATTCTTGAACTTGTTTTATTGAATTCTTATATCATTGTCATCATCCTCATGTTTATAAAATGTTGAAAGTCATCTGTGGCCTGTAGTGCATAGATGGACTTGGTATGATTATGACCAGGGATTATTCGGTATAATCATGACCGTAATGTTACAAATGATGTGGTAAAAGTCCTCATTGGCCCGTAGTGCATTGATGGACAGTTGTTGGCATGATCATGACCATTAATGAATACACGAATATCCTTGGCCGTAGTGCAGGGGTGATTCGATGATGTGGATTATTTTATTAAGCTGAGTCTCAGCGATTACAGTGTTGAAAAACTTTTTAAATCATAAAAGATAGTAGAGTTTATTTTCTACTTGACTCTTTTAATGGATTGCTTGTTCCGCTACAGTTAAACTTGATGTCTATTATATTTTATCAGTTTAACATTGTTGAAGGCTAATGATAATTTATTCTGCATTATCTTAGTCATAATATTTCTTACTGGGCTAGTTGAGCTCACCCTTTCTTTCACTGTTCTCTTCAGGAAATGAGAACGTAGCTGGGGCAAGTCGGGGAACGGAGTGATGGTCCGAAGAATAGTATTAGTTAGTAGTCCTCACTATTCTATATAATGGTGTGTTAATAAATGTAATGAGGACTCCTTTTGAGTATGAATACTCTCTAGAAGATAATATTTGTATTCAAACTTACAGTTTATGTACACGACAGTTGTATTATTAAGTTGTATTTGTATTCTGTACTATGTATCTGACGACTCAAGATGGGTGATGTATACCTAATTTTGGGGGCGTCACAAGTAAATCCTTCGCTAGTGTGTCCTACCTAAGCTTATTTGGTATTTAATTGGCCGGCCAGAATATAAGGATAATATGTGGTATGTCAATTTCTTTAATTAGCCCTTGTTTTATGGCAGTATTTGAGAATAGTAGCTGAAAATGTTAACAATGGAGTGAATGAGACCGTTGAGACACCTCTAATCACCAACCAGGATAACGTGATGTCAGGCGAAGATGAAATTAGAGATATCCATGTGGTGAGTGAAGAATTAATAGTTGTACCCGAGCTTGTCGCAGAGGTAGCAGCTGAGAGTGAGGAAGAAGAGGAACCTGAGGAGAATTTATTAGGAGAACTTTATGATCGAAATGTAGAACTGCAAAATCATATTCATGAGTTAGAAGAGCAGGCTGAAGAACGGCAAGCGGTCGTGGAGCAAAAGGATGCAACAATTCAGGCTTGTGTTACCCGATACGTGATGCTTGAACATAAGCACTCTTTGGCAGAGTATAAGATGATAAAGCTGGTATCTAAGAATTCAAATGTCAAGGATCAATTGAAAGAAGAAACAACTGAATGAGTGAGAGTGAAGGATGCATGGGTAAAAGCCGCACGACGCGTTGATATTGTGGAAAGAGAAGTCCGATCCAAGAAGGCTAAAATAGATTATTTGTAATTCTCTTTTTGGACAGCAATTGGGAGAACCCAACATCGAGTTTTGAATTACCCCGTACATTGCAGTCAACCCCAATTCGATATGGATCGAAGATTAATTATTCAGATCATGGAACAGGAGTACGATGAAGTAGTTGAGGGTGGAATATTCCCTATAGCGAAAGTCAATTCTAGCGGTAATGATGACACCAGAGGCTGTCCCAGACAAGTTAAAATCGATGGTTCAAGTGAGAGAGGTTTTCGTAACTTCCCAAAAAGTGAGGAACCAAATGAGGTGATCACGGGTAAGCTAATCATAAACTCTTACGAAGTTTATACCTTATAAGATACCGATTTTACCCATTCTTTTATCTCTCATGTTTGTGCTCAATGTTTGAACTTGACTCCAGAGAAATTAGACTTTGACTTATCTGTTGAGACTCCATTAGGAGAAACTTTCATTACATCCACTGTTTATAAATCTTACTTGATCCAAGTTGGCACCATCACATTACATGTTGATCTTATCTCTTTAAAGATACTTGCATTTGATGTAATTTTAGTGATTGATTGGTTAACCACTCATCATGCCAAAATTGATTATTTTCGTAAGGTTGTTAGTTTTCATATTCCTAACCAACCTGTTATGCGAATTTAAGAAACCAAACCACTAAAGTCAATCACTGTCATATCAAATCATAAAGCCATTCGTTTATTAAAAAACGGATGTCAAGCTTTCTTAGCCCATGTCATGGACTTGAACAAAAATACGTCAGATTTTGAATAATATTTCTATTGTTAGTGAATTTCTTAACGTATTTCCTGAAGAACTTCCCGGTCTACCCTCAGAACGAGAAGTTAAATTCTTTATTGACCTTGAACTTGGTACAAATCACATTTCTAAAACCACATATCGAATGGCTCCTATTGAACTTCAGGAGTTAAAAGCCCAACTACAGGAGTTGGTACTCGAGCCTCTCGCTGGTGACTTCCTTTGTGGAATGTACTAAAGCCAGACTCTCCGTAGGGGACGCCATATTTGTGCGATGGTAAACTGATAGATGTCATTGTGACGTGTTATCCAAGATTAGGATATGAGTCACAGTTAAGAGCAACCTAAGTCAGTAATTGAAATACGTAGCTTTCTAGGTTTAGCTGGTTACTATCGGAGATTCATGGAAGGATTTTCTTGAATCGCTACTCCATTAACTCAGTTGACTCGGAAAGATACAAAATTCGTATGGAGCCAGGAATACGAGAAGAGTTTTCAAGAACTCAAGAGGAGACTTATTTTGGCACCTGCTCTGACAAAACCATCTGGTTCGGATGGATTTGTTATCTATAGCAATGCTTCAGGCAAATGGTTAGGATATGTTCTCATGTAACATGAGAAAGTCATAGCCTATACCTCACGACAACTCAAAGAATATGAGAGAAATTATCCTACTCATGATTTGGAGTTAGCAGCAGTCATTTTCGCGTTGAAGATCTGGAGACACTACCTGTATGGGGAGAAAGTGGATATCTATACAGATCATAAAAGCCTCAAATATTTTTTCACC
The DNA here is from genome assembly GCA_016801055.1 of Panax notoginseng. Taxonomy (NCBI): domain Eukaryota; kingdom Viridiplantae; phylum Streptophyta; class Magnoliopsida; order Apiales; family Araliaceae; genus Panax; species Panax notoginseng. The sequence goes on along the minus strand of CM029017.1, from coordinate 38,324,435 downwards.
CAAAAGAAACTCAACATGCCGCAATGACATTGGCTCGAGCTGTTGAAAGATTATGATCTTACCATTCAATATCATCCTAGAAAAACGAATGTGGTAGCTGACGCATTGAGTAGAAGATCGTACGCGGGTACGAGTGCGATGTTGTTAACACAAAGACCCATTTCGTACTACGTACATAGGATGGAGATATAGTTAAAGGCTCCAAGTACCCACGTGATGATATCAAACATACGAGTAGAACCGACTTTAATCGATAAAGTTAAAACTGCTCAAGCTACAGACCCAGAGATGATGCGTATGAAAAAGAAAGTACAAGAAGGTGTTATTCCAGAAGTAAGAATCGAAGAAGAAGGAATACTTCGAGTCAACTCCAGACTTGGCATTACTAAAGATTCTGACTTGAAGCATAGAATCATGATAGAGGCACACAACACATCGTTTGTAATCCATCTTGGGAGTAACAAAATGTATCATGCTCTTCGATATACATTTTGGTGGAACAATATAAAGAGAGAGATCGCGGAGTTTATCTCGAGGTGTTTAACTTATCAACGTGTAAAGGCAGAGCATCAAGTGCCAAAGGGTCCATTGCAACCACTTGAGATTCTGAAATGGAAGTAGGAACACATCACCATGGATTTTGTTACGGGTCTTCCCAAGGTTTCTCAAGACATAGATGTGATTTGGGTTATTGTTGATAGATTAACCAAGTCTGCTCATTTCTTGCTGATACGGGAGACTTATTCCCTTGAACGTCTTGGTCGTATATACGTGAATGAGATTGTGAGATTGCCTGGAATGCTTGTATCCATAGTTTTGGATCGTGGCCCAAGATTCACTTCACAATTTTGGGTTAGCTTACAGAAAGCTATGGGCACAGAATTACGATTCAGTTTGGCATACCATCCTCAAATGGACGGGCAATCAAAAAAGACTATTCAAATTCTTGAAGATCTATTAAGACTCTGTGTCCTAGATTTCAAAGAAAGTTGGGATAAGTACCTACCATTGGTGGAATTCTCCTACAACAACAGTTATCGGGAAAGTATAGGTGTGGCTCTATTTGAAGCATTGTGTGGACGAAAGTGCCGCTCTTCAGTATGTTGGGATGAGGTGGGAGAAGAAACGTTGTTAGGACCGAAATTAGTACGCATGACTACAGAAAAGATTCAAATGATTCGACAACGTATACAAACGGCACAAGATCTACAAAAGAGTTGTGCGGAGCTTTATCGAAAGAACGTGGAATTTAATATTGGGGATCATGTATTGTTACGTATTGCTCCATTGAAGGGAGTTACAAGATTCGAAATGAGAGAAAAGCTCAATCCACGATTTGTTGGTCCATTTGAGATTCTTGACTGAATAGGAAATGTGGCCTATAGACTCCCAAATTTTTGCAAAATAAGCAAGTGGTTACAAAATATTTATTGTTGTCGGAGAATATTTATTTGGCTATGGAATATTCTTGCTGTCGGGGAATATTCGTACGATGGCGCAACCATTTGTGGGCCCCATAACAAAAAACGGTCGGATGAAGAAAACGACAAGTTTGAGTTTCTATAAATAACGACGTAATTCTTACCGTTAACACTGTTGGAATACCTGGTGGTTAAAATATAGTAATATGCGTGGTTGCACAGTAGCACACGGTATTGCACAGTATTTTTGGATTATTGATTCTTACGTAAGAAAGCACTACTCAATAATTGTTACAGTAATTACTATTTAATATTTTATTTTATTGATTCAATAATTGTTACGTTGATATTTTATGTTATTGTTGTTTCAATAATTATCACTGCATAATATTTTCCATTATCAGATCAATAATTCATATTAATTGAATAATATTATTAGATAGCATTATTGGTAATGTTTAAGAAAGTTCTGTTTAGGAGAGGGGTTTGGTCACCTAATTGCGTGCCAATAAGGAGAAATCTTTATCGGAAAGCCCCCTCTTTCCTAGGAACGACCTGGTTGTCAGTATTGTGATTATGTACTATTATTTGTGAATAATTAATTATTGATTTATATGATAAGAAAATATTTATTTTTATGTGGATATAAATGAAAGAATTAATTTTGAGGTGTTTTATCAGTATTTTGTCGAAATGAAAGTATTAAAAATCTCTTATACGTGAATTTCGATCATTTTCTGTTTGGAATTTGGAAAAACTTTCTTCTACAAAGTTGTAGAGAATTAAATTTCCTATGAAAAATGCATAAAATTCGTATGTTTATGATAAAAAGGCTATTTGTTATGAATTATTGAAGTTTCAGAAATAAATATTTTTTTAAAACCATGTGGGCCCCACTTTTGGTTGTTGTGGAAAAATCTGATTATTGGTGGGCCATACTATAGTGTGCTAAAATTTCATCAATTTTGGTGGGCATGAATATTTGTAATAAAATATTATTTTATTAAATTTTAGTCTGCTTTGGCGTTCTAGCATTTTTTTATAAATAGGGTGCTTAGTTATAATTGAAAATCACACCAGAATCATAAGTTTTCTCTCTCGATATTATCGAGCGTATTTTTGTAAGTATTTAGATACTTTAAGAGTTGTTATTCAGTGCAAGTTTTATAAGACCCCAACTTTTAATTAATAAAATTGAATTTTCTCTAATTATTATTGTGAATAATAAGGTGTTAATTTGATATAATGCTTTGGTTATGGGTGAAATGTACAAATTTTATAAAATAAGCAAGTGGTTATAAAATATTCATTGTTGTAGGGGAATATTCATTTGGTCGTAGAATATTCTTACTGTCGGGGAATATTCATACGATGGCGCATCCATTTGTGGGCCCCATAACGAAAAATGGTCGGATGAAGAAAAACGACAAGTTTAAATTTTTATAAATAACGTCGTAATTGTTACCGTTAACACTGTTAGAATACCCGGTGGTTAAAATACAGTAATACGCGTGGTTGCACAGTAGCATAAGGTATTGCACAGTATTTTTAAATTATTAATTCTTACGTAAGAAGGCACTACTCAATAATTGTTACAGTAATTACTGTTCAATATTTTATTTTATTGATTCAATAATTTCTACATTGATGTTTTATATTATTGTTGCTTCAATAATTTGTTAGGTTTGTAATACTCAAGAACGCAATCAAATTGCAAAATAAAGCGGAAACGTGTAAAAATCAGAGTTTAAAATTTTTACAAACCATATTAAACCGGATCACCCTTTATGTGCAATTATTAATTAAACAAAAAAGAAAGAACAAGAATTATACCCTTGAAGATCCGAGCTTCCTCAGGTACAAGTTCACCTCCAATCCTTTTCGCGTTCAATTTGAATCCACCGGGTTTGGTTCCTTCCTTTGATCAACGTTAGCCACCCAAGTGTTTGGCCTCTAGAGGTGATCCACCAAGGAAGAAGAAAGATCCAAGAAGATGGGTGTTTGGCAAAACCCTAGTTTTTCTATCTCTCATAGAAAAGAAGCGTACTCTCCAACTCTTGAAATTGTATTCACGTGTTGTGAAAGTGTCAACCAACCCATCCATAATAAGACTCCTCTTATTTATAGATGTAGGCAACCCTCCTTAACAATTAAGGAATTGGGTTTTATTTAATTAATTAAATTCTTTTAATTAATTAAGCTCCCTAATCTTATTAGGGACAATTAATTCAATTCCTTTAACTAATTTTCCCTCCTAATCCTATTAGAAATAAATGAGAGTACTTATATTAAATTAATTCCTAAACTCTTTTAGAAATTAAAATAATAATAATTGTAATAATATTAATAAGACTCTTCTTATTAATTTATATTTAATATTTCTAAATAATAAATATTAAGCTATTTAATTTATTCTATCACCATAGATTAAATTAAATATACTTCACATATTATTATGATTATGCCATTAACTTCTTAAATAATTATTCTTCCATTTATGGTGTGACCCTTTAGGTTCTCCATATTAAACCGGTTGTGAATAAATCAATTAGAACAATTCTAATCTTATTTAAATAAATAAATTATAATATTAATTTATTTAAATAAATAATATTTATTCTACAATAGGGATAAGCCTCCCTAGCGATTAACGACTTTCCAGATAATATAGATTTCAACATTAATCATAAAAGAACATTTGAGTAAATAGTTACCGTACAATTCAATCCTTCCACCATACAATATCCCAATTAAATATAAGACATGAAATTACTGTCAAGTCTTATTTTATTTAATTATATGTATTTCGATCCTTAAATGCACAACCCCAAATAATGCAAATTAGAAACACCTTTCTAATTTCATTCTGCCTTGGCCAAGGACTACTGGTTGTCATTTATCGAATCACATAGAACATTTCTCTACTTTTACTAGAAGTGGTAGATTCTTTATTGATCATACATTATCTCCATGTATAACTTATTATACCCAAGCATACCCTTTGATATACCCTAAGGGTCTTAAGAAATAAGTCAAAGTATAACTCATCATACACAAGATACTATGATGACCTCAAGTCCAAGGATCACTTGTACTACTATCACTACAGGAATTCCTATTGACAGGCAAGTTAAACTCCATTAGGTATTCCTTAGCGAGCCACGTTCAGTGAACTTATTCTCTAATAAGCACCTACATACTTATTTTAGTGTCTCCACACAAATGATCATGAAATCAATCATCCTCATCCAATGAGCAAGCAACGCATGTACCAATCTATCCGGATTCACTAATCCCCAATTTAGTAATCCAACGATTGGAAACATTGGTTAAGCAAATTATCAAGATATTTGATGTCTTGGGATGCATGAAGGAACAGAAGGTTCCATTCGCCACCTTTATGTTCCGTGGTGAGGCAGATTACTGGTGGAAATCTGTGAAGCTTACCTAGCCTGCCGTACTCAGCATGTCTTGGGAAACGTTTCAAAAACTGTTCAATGACAAGTACTTTCTTGAAAGTATTCTTCATATGAAGGAGGTAGAGTTTATCAGACTGGAATAAAACAACATAACTGTGTCTCAGTACGAGGCTAAGTTCGCGGAGTTATCCAGGTTTGCACCTCATTTGGTAGAAAATGAGGAACGTATGACGATGATGTTTATGAGAGGTCTGAAACCTGAAATTCGTCAATACCTTGTCTCTCACAAATTTTCTCTATATTCAGATGTTGTGAGCAGGGCTCAATTATTAGAGCGAGATAATGAGTATGTTGAGGGACCACAACCAGAGTCATACCGGTAGCTGCAGTCATCGGAGCAATGATAACCAGCGGGGAGCAAAAAATATGGACAAAAGCGGTAACCACTCTGGTGGTAATCGTGGCCATGATAATAGAAGAAGCGAGTCGGGAGGAGATTTCAAAAGGAGAAGGTACAACAATAGCAACGTGAAGACGTCAGCACCAGCATCAATGTTTCTAGGCGGGGAGAACGACCATCGGTCGTATGTTATAAATACGGGAAAGAGGGACACATCAACCCAAACTACCCAGAACAATCCAAGGTGTGTTATAATTGTGGAAAGGAAGGTCATATAGCTCGAGATTATTCTGTAGTGAAACCAAGTCCAGCGGGGATGGTGACTTTAAAGGCTGTCCCGGACAAGTCAAAGTCAGCGGTTCCAGGAAGAGCGTTTGTCGTGACTGCCCAAAACGCGAGAAACCCGAACGAGGTGATCAAGGGTAAGCTAATCATAAACTCTTGCGAATTTTATACCTTACTAGATATCGGTTCTACCCATTCTTTTATCTTTCCTGTTTGTGTTCAACTTTTGAACTTGACTCCGAAGAAATTAGACTTTGACTTATCTGTTGAGACTCCGTTAGGAGAAACTTTCATTACGTCCACTGTTTATAAATCTTGCATGATCCAAGTTGGTACCAACACATTACCAGTTGATCTTATTTCTTTGAAGATACTTACATTTGATGTGATTTTAGGAATTGATTCATTAACCACTCATCATGCCAAAATTGATTGTTTTCGTAAGGTTGTTAATTTTCATATTCCTAACCAACCTGCTATACGAATTCAAGCAGCCAAACCACTAAAATCTATCACTGTCGTATCAAGCCATAAAGCCATTCGTTTATTGAAAAACGGATATCAAGCTTTCTTAGCCCATGTTATGGATTTGAACAAAAACACGTCAGATTTGAATAATATTTCTGTTGTTAGAAAATTTCCTGACATATTTCCTGAAGAACTTCCCGGTCTACCCCTAGAATGTGAAGTTGAATTCTTTATTGATCTTGAACCTAGTACAAAACTCATTTTTAAAACCCCATATCGAATGACTCCTATTGAACTTCATGAGTTAAAGGTCTAACTAAAGGAGTTGTTAGACATAGATTTCATTCGTCCTAGTACATCTCCTTGGGGTGCTCTTGTTTTATTCGTAAAGAAAAAAGATGGGAGTATGCGACTTTGTATTGACTATCGGAAATTAAACCATGTCACCACCAAAAATAGGTATCCGCTACCTCGCATTGATGACTTGTTCAACCAGTTGCAAGTAGCACAATTCTTTTCAAAGATCGATCTTCGTTCTGGATATCATCAGCTAAGATTAAAACTGAGGATATTCCAAAGGCTGCCTTCAGAACTCGGTATAAACATTATGAATTCTTAGTCATGTCTTTTGGATTGACTAATGCTCCTGTTAATTTCATGTATATGATGAATCGAGTATTCAAAGAATATTTTGATCAGTTCGTTGTCGTCTTTATTGATGACATCCTCATCTATTCCAAAAGCCGTGAAGATCATGAGCGTCATTTAAAGCTGGTACTTCAAAGGCTTTGTGATAATAAGCTATATGTCAAGCTGAAGAAATGCGAGTACTGGCTTGAGGAAGTAGCATTCCTTGGGCATGTGGTGTCAAAACACGGAGTATCTGTTGACCCGACGAAGATTAAAGTAATACAAAGTTGGGAGCAACCGAAGTCGGTGACCGAAGTACGTAGCTTTTTGGGCTTAGCTGGTTATTATCGGAGATTCGTGGAAGGATTTTCTCGAATCATTACTCCGTTAACTCAGCTGACTCGGAAAGATACAAAAATCGTATGGAGCGTGGAATGCGAGAAGAATTTCCAAGAGCTCAAGAGGAGACTCATTTCGGCACTTGTTCTGATAATACCATCTGGTTCGGATGGATTTGTTATCTACAGCGATGCTTCAGGAAAAGGGTTAGGGTGTGTTCTCATGTAACATGGGAAAGTCATAGTCTATGCCTCGCGACAACTCAAAGAATATAAGAGGAATTATCCTACTCATGATCTGGAGTTGGCAGCAGTCGTTTTCGCGTTAAAAATCTGGAGACACTACCTGTATGGGGAGAAAGTGGAGATTTATACGGATCATAAAAGCGTCAAATGTAAGACCCCAACTTTTATGAATAAAAATAAATTTTCTATAAATATTATTTTTAAATATTATGGAGTGAATTTGATATAATGTTATAGTTGTGGGTAATATTTATAAAGTTTGTCAAAGTACGCAAGTTGTTATATAATATTTGATTGGTCGGGAAATATTCGTTTTAACAGGGAATATTCGTATGACGGAACAATCATTGGTGGATCCCACAACAAAATTATTGTCGGATTGAAAAAACGACAAAAATATTTTTATAAAATAACGGCGAAAGTTTTACCTTTAACTGTTGGAATACCTGGTGGTTAAAATACAGGAATACGCGTTATTGCACAGTAGCACATGGTATTGCACAGTATTTTTGAATTATTAATTCTTACGTAAGAAGGCACTACTCAATAATTGTTACAGTAATTACTGTTCAATATTTTATTTTATTGGTTCAATAATTGCAACGTTGATATTTTATATTATTGTTGTTCAATAATTGTCACTGCACAATATTTTCCATTATCAGATCAATAATTCATATTATTTGAATAATATTATTAGATACCATTATTGGCAATGTCTAGAAAGTTCTGTCAAGGAAAGGTTTGGTCACCTAATTACGCGCCAGTAAGGAGAAATCCTTATTGGAAAGCCCCCTCTTTCCTGGGAACGGCCTGGTTGTCATTATTGTGATTCTGTAATATTATTTGTGAATAATTATTTATTAATTTATATGATAAGAAAATATTTATTTTATGTGTACATAAATGATGGATAGGAAAATATTTATTTTATGTGGTTATAAATGAAAGAATTAATGTTGAAGTGTTTTATCAGTATTTTGTCGGATTGGAGGTATTAAAAAATAAAATCAATGCTCTTAAGCTCTATTGCGTGAGTTATAATTTTTAATTCGACCGTTGGATCGTTGTGATTTTTGGATATGTTATATATATATATAAGTTGAGTATATGTCCACAAATTTTGAACCGTTAAAAATTAGCGTATGATTTGTTATGAATTTTAAGATGTGACTAATTCGGAAATTATGTTATAAATGATTTTTGGTAGAAAATTCTAGAATGAGTGGGCCCCACCTTTGGTTAGTGAAAAATGTGCTAGAATTTTATTTCAAAAGTGGTGGGTGGGAATAGTAGCAGATAAAGCCATCAGGTTACAGGTCAGGTCTGCTTCGGCGTGCTAGTATTTTCCTATAAATATGGTGCTAAGTTAGAATTAAAAATCACACCAGAAACATAAGTTTTCTCTCTTTCTCTCTCTATATTATCGAACGTATTTTGTGAGTATTTAGATACTTTGAGAGTTGCTATTCAGTACAAGTTTCATTCAGCATCATATCCGATATTTCATTCTGAAGTACTATTTTTCAAGGTAAGGGGTATTATTTCTTTTTGTATTCGTAAGGGATGTTATTTTTGTTCAATATTCGCTTGAAATAATATTTTCTTCCATACTCTATAGTATGTAAATAATATTATTTCGTTTCAGATTTCGAATTCTATACTCGTTTTGTTAAAATTTTGGCTTCTATACTCCTAAAATTAGTAGAATATCCTTGATATTTGCGCTTCATCCAGTATCTTTTCATGAAAATATTATTTTGAGCATTCTTGATAAGTTTTTAACTTTTTCATGCTGGAATACTATTCACGGGGTTACTATTCTCCAAGTACTATTTACGGGGTACTATTCACTCGAGTACTATTCACCCGGGGTACTATTCATGATAAAAATTTATTCATTTTCGGTCCAAATTATTTTTGGTATAATATTATTCTTGAATTTTACTCCACAAAGCAGTATCATGTTGACAATTTGGACGTTGTTGATTTCTGGATAAATTAAATTATAAATCTTTAAAAATTTATCCTTGAACTTGTTTTATTGAATTCTTATATCATTATCATCATCCTCATGTTTATATTCTGTTGAAAGTCATCTGTGGCCTGTAGTGCATAGATGGACTTGCTTTGATTATGACCATAGATTATTCGGTATAATAATGACCGTAACATTACAATTGATGTGGTAAAAGTCATCATTGGCCCGTAGTGCATTGATGGACAGTTGTTGATGATCATGACCATTGATGAATGCACGAATATCCTTGGCCTGTAGTGCATGGATAATTTGTGGTCGTGATACTAATAAATATCCTTGGCCGTAGTGCAGGGATGATGTGGATTATTTATTAAGCTGAGTCTCAGCGATAAAAGTGATGAAAAACCTTTTAAATCATAGAAGATAGTATATTTTATTCTCTACTTGACTCTTCTAATGGATTGCTTATTCCGCTGTAATTAAACTTGATGTTTGTTATATTTTATCAGTTTAACACTGTTGAAGGCTAATGATAAATTATTCTGCATTATTTTAGTCATAGTATTTCTTACTGGGCTAGTTGAGCTCACCCTTTTGCTTTCATTGTTCTCTTCAAGAAATGAGAACGTAGCCGGGACTAGTTAGAAAACAGAGTGACGGTTCAGATGATAGCATTAATAGTCCTCACTATTCTATAAAATAGTGTGATAATAAATGTATTGAGGACTCCATTTGATTTTGAATACTGTCTAGAAGACAATATTCGCATTAAAACTCTCAGTTTATGTTTTGTCATATTTTACACGACAGTTGTATTATAAAGTTGTATTTGAATTTTGTACCATATATTTGGCAACTCAAGATGGGTGATGTATACCTATTTTGGGGGCGTCACATCAAATATTTCTTCACCCAAAAGGAACTCAACATGCTGCAACGACATTGGCTCAAGCTGTTGAAAGATTACGATCATACCATCCAATACCATCTTGGAAAAGCGAACGTAGTAGCTAACGCATTGAGTAGAGGATCATATGAAGGTACGAGTGCGATGTTGTTAACACAAAGGCCCATTCTGTATTACTTGCAAAGGATGGAGATAGAGGTAAAGGCTCCAAGTACCCACGTGATGATATCAAACATGCGAGTATAACCGACTTTAATCGATAAAGTTAAATCTGCTCAAGCTAGAGCTGATGCGTATGAAGAAGAAACTGCAAGATTCCAGAAGCAAGAATCGACGAAGAAAGAATACTTCAAGTCAACTCCAGACTTTGTGTTCCTACCAATTCTGACTTAAAGCATAGAATCATGATGGAGGCATACAATACACTGTTTGTAATCCATCCTGGGAGTACCAAAATTTATCATGATCTTCGACATACATTTTGGTGGAGTAATATGAAGAGAGAGATCGCGGAGTTTATCTCGAGGTGTTTAACTTGTCAACGTGTAAAGGCGGAGCATCAAGTACCAAAGGGTCCATTGCAACCACTTGAGATTCTGAAATGGAAGTGGGAACACATTACCATGGATTTTGTTACGGGTCTTCCCAAGGTTTCTCAAGGCATTGATGCGATTTTAGCTATTGTTGATAGATTAACCAAGTCTGCTCATTTTTTACCGATACGGGAGACTTATTCCCTTGAACATCTTTCTCGTATATACGTGAATGAGATTGTGAGATTGCATGGTATGCCAGTATCCATAGTTTTGGATCGTGACCCAAGATTCACTTCACAATTTTGGCTTAGTTTGCAAAAAGCTATGGGCACAGATTTACGATTCAGGTCGGCATACCATCCTCAAACGGACGGGCAATCAGAAAGGATTATTCAAACTCTTTAAGATCTATTAAGACTCTGTGTTCTAGATTTCAAAGGGAGTTGGGATAAGTACCTACCATTTGTGAAATTCTCCTACAACAACAGTTATTAGGCAGGTATAGGTGTGGGTCCATTTAAAGCATTGTGTGGACGAAAGTGTCACTCTCCAGTATGTTGGGACGAGGTGGGTGAAGCAACGTTGTTGGGACCAAAGTTAGTACGTATGACTACAGAGACGATCCAAATGATTTGACAACGTATACAAACGGCACAGGATCGACAAAAGAGTTATGCGGATCTTCATCAGAAGGACATGAAATTTAATATTGGCGATCATGTATTGTTACGTATTGCTCCATGGAAGGGAGTTACAAGATTTAGGAAGAGAGGAAAGCTCAATCCACGATTTGTTGGTCCATTTGAGATTCCTGACCGAATAAGAAATGTGGCCTATAGACTCGCATTACCTCCAAGCATGTCTCGTGTTCATAATATTTTTCACATATCTGTACTTCGTAAATAGGTGAAAGATCCAAACCACATTATTGAGTTAGAACCAAACGAGATAGCCGAAGATTTAACGTACGAGGAGGTACCTGTCAAGATCTTGGATAGGAAGGAGCATGTCCTACACACAAAGGTTATACCACAAGTCAAAGTCTTGTGGAGGAACCATGCTATTAAGGAAATGGCCTGGGAGTTGGAATCGGAAATGAAAAAAAAGGTATCCTCACCTTTTCGAAACATCAGGTACGTATGTCAATTTCGAGGACGAAATTTCATAAGGAGGGGAGGTTGTAAGACCCCAATTTTTTATTAATAAAATTGAATTTTCTTTAATTATTATTGTGAATAATAAGGTGTTAATTTGATATAATGCTTTGGTTATGGGTGAAATGTGCAAATTTTTCAAAATAAACAAATGGTTATAAAATATTCATTGTTGTCGGGGAATATTCGTTTGGTCGTGGAATATTCTTGATGTCGGAGAATATTCATACGATGGTGCAGCCATTTGTGGGCCCCATAACGAAAAACGGTCAGATGAAGGAAAATGACAAGTTTGAGTTTTTATAAATAATGGCGTAATTGTTACCATTAACACTGTTGAAATACCCGGTGGTCAAAGTACAGTAATACGCGTGGTTGCACAGTAGCACACGGTATTGCACAGTATTTTTGAATTATTTATTCTTACGTAAGAAGGCACTACTCAATAATTATTACAGTAATTACAATTTAATATTTTATTTTATTGATTCAATAATTACTATGTTGATATTTTATATTATTATTGTTTCAATAATTGTCACTGCACAGTATTTTTTATTATCAGATCAATAATTCATATTATTTGAATAATATTATTAGATAGCATTATTGGCAATGTCTAAGGAAGTTCTATCTAGAAAAGGGGTTTGGTCACCTAATTGCGCGCCAGTAAGAAAAAATCCTTATCGGAAAGCCCCCTCTTTCTTGGGAACGACCTGGTTGTCATAATTGTGATTCTGTAATATTATTTGTGAATAATTAATTATTAATTTATATCATAAGGAAATATTTATTTTTATGTGGATATAAATGAAAGAATTAATGTTGAGGTATTTTATCAGTATTTTGTCAAAATAAAGGTATTAAAAATCATCCGTATGTGGATTTCGAAAATTTTCTTATTGGAATTTGGAAAAATTTTCTTCTACAAAGTTGTAGAGAATTAAATTTCCTACTGAAAAGACATAGAATTCTTATTTTTTTGATAAAAGGGCTATTTTTTATGAATTATTGAATTTTTAGAAATAAATATTTTTATTAAAAACATGTGGGCCGCACTTTTGGTTGTTATGGAAAATATGATTTTTGGGAGGGCCCCACTGTGGTGTGCTAAAATTTGATCAAAAGTCGCGTGCTTGAAAATTTTGTATAAAATATTATTTTATTAAATTTAGTCTGCTTTGGCGTTCTAAGTATTTTCCTATAAATAGGGTGCTTAGTTAGAATTGAAAATCAAATCAGAATCATGAGCTTTCTTTCTCTATATTTTCGAGCATATTTTTGTGAGTATTTAGATACTTTGAGAGTTGTTATTCAGTGCAAGTTTCCTTCAACCTTATACCTGATATTTCAGCCGAAAGTACTGTTCTTTTGAGGTAAGGGATGTTATTTTCTTCGTAAATGATATTATTTCTTTCAATATCATTATGCCGAAATGTTGGTATGAATTTTATTGTGAAATTTTTACCTTTTCATGTCGAAATATCATTATATTCACGTGTATGACACTATTCACGTGTACGACACTATTCACGAGTACTATTCACGAAGTATGATTTTTGTGTAGAATTTCTACCTTTTCGTGTCGGCATTACTATTCACGTATACGACACTATTCACAAATACGACACTATTCACAGAAAAAAATAAAAATTTCTCTTCTTTGTCCAAGATGTCTATTATAGTTACTATCTTTGATTATATCCATGTTTTGATCTTCATTTTTGAATTTCACTCCACTATGGTTTATTATGGAGTATTTTTGAACTTGGATTATCTAAAGTACGAATCCCTAATCTTTGTCCTTTTATCTCACTGGATTCGTTTCTTTAAAATATTTTTCATCATTCTCAGTCCTAAATGATGATATAACTGAATATATTTGGCCTGTAGTACAAAGATGAATGATTACCTGATGAATATCTTTGGCCCGTAGTGCAAAGATGAACAGGTGTTGAGATAAATATAACCAACTGGTGATACAAATGAATATCTTTGGCCCGTAGTGCAAAGATGAATATTTGATTTAAGATGTATATTGATTGATGTTACAGGGATAAAATATTGATGATGGACTTTTAAATTCATAGATGATAGTAGATTTCATTCTCTACTTAACTCTTCTAATGAATTGTTATTTTCGCTGCGAATATTGATCTAAAACTGGTTGTCCATTATATTTTATCTGATTTATTGAAGGCTAACGATAATTTGTTCTATATTATCTTAGTCATAATCTTTTTTACTGGGCTAGTTGAGCTCACCCTTTTTTTTTTGTTCCATTTTTCTTCTTAGGATGCGAGAATATAACGGAAACTAGTCGGGGTATGGAGTGATGGGTCCAGACAGTTGTTTTAGCAGTCCTCACTATTTTGTAAAATAGTGTATCAATAATTGTAATGAGAACTCCTTTTTGAGTTTGAAAATTGTCTATTATACAATATTCGTGTAAAAAATCTCAGCTACGTTTTGTCGTATTGTAAAAAAGAAGTTTGTATTTGATTTCTGTATCATGTATTTGGCGACTTAGAATGGGTGATGTTTTTGGGGGCGTCATAAATAATTCATGAGTTGTGGGGAATTAACTTGGTAAAGTATAATATGTTAATTACGTTGATATTTGATAATTTTGTATGTTGAAGTTAATTAAATTAAAAGAGTGATGAATTAATTATTATGTGATAATATTCTAATTTAATTTAATAATTAAATTAGAAAGTTGATAAGGATTAAAGGAATTGTTATAATATTGTTTTAATTTAATTTAGTAATGAAAGTGTTGTACTAATTTATTAAATAAAATTATAATAAAAATTATAATTTTGTGGCAATTTTATAATGTGGTATTATGATTTAATAAGTTGTTGTTAGCTTTAATTTAGTTAAATTTGAATATGAGAATTTAATTAAAAAAAGTGACAATAAACTATATAGTAAGTGAGTTATTAAAATAAGCTAAAAAGGAGTTTAACTTAGTTTTACCAAACAATGTCTAAAGCTTTTAAGTCTTTATTTTAAATTAGTTTTGCCAAACTGATATGTATTAAGTATGGTTATTATTATATTGTCAGCTTTTATTTATTTTACGTTAACATATATTATACGTATATGTCTGTTAAACGTTAAGTTGGAAGAAAGAAAGAACATAGAAGACAAAGAAGAGAAAACACAGAGAGAAAAGAGAGAAGAAAGAAAAAAAGTTATGTGATTTTGAGAGCCAAAGAAGGAGGATAGGTTAATTCTTATCTCCTAGCTAACCTATGCAAGCAATCAAAGGAATAATCTTACCTTCTAAAGTTTTAGTTTTCTTTTGTATGAGAAGTTCTTTGTGGAATTCATATTGATGATTAATTATTGATTATATGGTTTGTATATACTAATTTGTTGATATAAACTATTTTTATATGTTTCGTATATGATTTAGAGTAGGTTAATCCATGAAAATATGATATATGTGAAGAAATTATGTTTACAGAGAAATACAGTTATGTATATATGATATGGCTTATTTTAGAATCAAAAGTGATACTCAATTCATAATATATAGTGTAAATTAATGTTTGATTATGTAAATATATGAAGAAACGAAAACAATAAGTTTTAAATGGACTGTTTTGGTTGGAAAAACGAATTCATAGTGGTTAATTTTGCTAAGAGTATTTAAAAGTGAATAAATAGCAAAAATAATAAAATTTAAAGGTTTTAATTTGTTGTTTATGATGTTTATATGGTTAGAAACATGTTAGAAATATTAGTTGTTGTTTATGTAAAGTTTCTACAACTTGGGTAAGTTAAAATGGTTGTTAGAAAGGAGCTTTTAGGCCTATTTAGCTTTATTCTGTGTTTTTCGCGAACTGAAACGGCCTGGAACTGTGTCGCAGCGCTGCAGTGCTGGCCCATAGCACAGTTCCAGAACTGCAACGCCGGCTCACGCGACAGCGACAGTCTAAGGCCTAAGTTGAGCGCGGCAGCGCCAGACCAGTGCTACAGTGATGATCCTCAGTACAAACTGGGGCGCTGCAGCACCAGTTAGCAGTTTGGCCCAAAAAATTTATTTTTAATATACAATTCTATAATTGTTAATATAGTGTGATCTTATGACTATAAAATGTGATGAATCATATTGTGGTGTTGTTATAATACCAAATATGAAAATTATTATTAGTAGTTAATGAGTTATGTGATAACTGAAAATTTGTGTTAATAAATGAGAAGTGTGGATTAACCATGTGGTTTAACCTAAGACTAAGAGTTGTAAATGAAATAGAAATTCAGTTATGTACCTTGATCATGTGGTAACTAAGTATGTCATAATGAAATGTTTATAGGATCGATATTTGGGAACGTGAATTATAACTGTTTAGCTTACACGCAAGGCAAGTTCTCTAGCCCTAACTTTATGTGAGCAAGTTTTTGAACTTTACTTTTATTTTAAGCAAGTTCTTAAATTCTAATGAGCAAAGTTTTTAACTTTGTTTCCTTGTTGGAAATTGTAACCTTAGCTTACCATTTTGTTCAAGCAAGGTTTAATTTATTATATTTTTTTTAATGCCTTGAACTTTATTCATAAAGCATGAATTTGTTGCTTTATAATATTCATTTATGGTTCATAACCACTTTGTAATACGTTGTTGTTGAACCTTTGCGTTAACATTAAGCTTTTGATTCATCTAATCCTTAGTTGATGTATATTGAACTCTAAATTACCCTTGAAATTTATCCATACCAAACTTCCTTTAATGTGGACTCGTATGTTAAAACTGAGATGAACAACCCTATTATAGGGGATTATTTACGTGAAAGCGTTAAGATGTTTGTGCACAATACATGGTACGAATGGCTGATCCCCCTAAGTACGAGAACGAAGTTCCATATAGTCTAAGGACTGTTAAAGATTTAAGTAGAAATACTTATAACCTGGGACATAGTTCATGGTCTTGTGACCCTCAGATGAATTTCAATATCAGTTCTTGATTATCGATACTATAAAATGTTATTCAATTCAGTTAAGATTGTTCATTGTCAGTTATTATGTCCTTTTAAGTGAGCATTTGTTTTACTCACTCTTGCATATATATAACAATTGCAGCTAAAATTGAGAAGGTTGACGAGCCAACCACTAGTAAAGGAAAAGGAAAGATGAACAAGTGTTGAAGACTTTTTAATTTATTGAGATTTGTGTTTTTAAGAATTGGTGTTAATTATGATGTAATTACTTAATTTTCATCATTTGATGAATGTTTTAAGGTTAGATAACCTGGGATTTATTGGATTTAATTATGTAACCCTTTAATGGGAAGATTCATTGCTTTAATTTTATTTAATTTGGGTAGTTAGAAATGAATGTTTGAATAGTGAACACCAAATCATGTGGGAATGAAGTACCAAGATTTAGGGGTGTCACAGTCCCACCGCCGGTCCCACCCTATGGAGTTTACTCGCCATCAACTCGGCGGTCATCACCATCACCTCCATGGTCATCGCCTGTGCCGCTACCTCCACCTCCACGACTCTCATCAACAAGGCCCTACAAAATTAAAATATTAATAACAAAGTCGAAAAGAGAACATATTTAAATTATTTTAGTTTGTGTTATTCAACTTTTAACAAAGTAGGCAAACAAGCTAATAACTCGGCCTCCATATATCGGAATCCAGTCCTGTAAGATGTAACACGTGCATAATATCTATGCAGTGCTATGTATGTGTTTCCAAGTCATTTCGACGCCCGAGACGAGTTTTGGTCTCTTTTTCAACTATTGTTCTAAGTTTTTGTAAGTTAGATAAACGGACTGATAACTCGACCTCCGTATATCAGAATCGAGTCCCGTAAGTTGTAACACATGCCTAATATCTATGCAGTGCTATGTCTGTGTTTGCGTGTCATTTCGACGCCCGAGGTGGGTTTTGGTCTCTTTTTCGACTATTGTTCTAAGTTTTCGTAAGTTAGACAAACAGGTTGATAACTCGGCCACCGTATATCGAAATCGAGTTATGTAAGTTGTAATGCATGCCTAATATCTATGCGGTGCTATGTCTGTGTTTGCATGTCATTTTGACCCCTGAGACGGGTTTTGGTCTCTTTTTCGACTATTGTTCTAAGTTTTTGTAAGTTAGGCAAACAGGCTAATAACTCGGCCTCCGTATATTGGAATCAAGTCCCGTAAGTTTTAATTCATGCCTAATATCTATGCGGTACTATGTCTGTGTTTGCATATCGTTTTGACACCCAAGGCGGGTTTTGTTCTTTTTTTGACTATTGTTCTAAGTGTTCGTAAGTTAGGCAAACAGGCTGATAACTCGGCCTCCATATATCAGAATTGAGTTTCGTAAGTTATAACTCATTCCTAATATCTATGTGGTGTTATATCTTTGTTTGCGTGTCGTTTTGACCCCCGATGCGGGTTTTGGTCTCTTTTTCGACTATTGTTTTAAGTTTTGTAAGTTAGGCAAACAAGCTGATAACTCGGCCTCCGTATATCAGAATTGAGTCCCCTAAGTTGTAATGTGTGCCTAATATCTATGCGGTGCTATGTTTGTGTTTTCATGTCGTTTCGACCCCTGAGGCGGGTTTTGGTCTCTTTTTCGACTATTGTTCTAAGTTTTCGTAAGTTAGGAAAACGAACTGATAACTTGGCCTCCGTATATCAGAATCGAGTCCCGTAAATTGTAACGCGTGCCTAATATATAGACGGTGCTATTTCTGTGTTTGCGTCTCGTTTCGAAGCACAAGGCGGGTTTTGGTCTCTTTTTCGACTATTGTTCTAAGTTTTCGTAAGTTAGGTAAACGGGCTGATAACTCGGCTTCTGTTTATAGGAATCGAGTCTCGTAAGTTTGTTGGTCGTTTTACCGATCAATATCTGCATGCAAGTATACACGGTCTACAAGTAATAAAGAGTAAGTAAAGTATCGTTCCTACGGAGAATTAACTAATAAAGTTCACCAAGCACTAGCCCATAACCATTTTAGTCATATTTAAACGAATGATTTAATATAGTGATGAAAACTATGAAATTAACTAATACTAACTACCCCTAGAATGAGACTAGATAATGAAGACTTGAGATTACAATTTCACCTATTGAATCATTTAAATCAACACACTTCCTGTTAAGCCAAATTAATTATACCGGATTGTTAGTCGAGAACACAAAAGTGAGACATGGCCATCTTTCGATGAACCAAATCCATATCATATAAACCACAATTGATAGAATATACATGAACACCCACATTACCTAAACTACTATATGTCTTTGCGATTTACAAATAAATAGGGTTTAAGCCCAAGTCCTCAATTGACTACGAGTGGTGCTTTGGTATATGTCTATCCTAAGCACGAATCATACATTTCATCACCATGTAGAACATACAAACACAAGCTATGAAGATCAGATCTAAACACATACTTCGTTTTTTAAGTTCATATGGATTATCACAATAATCGATGGCCAATCAACTAAGCAAATAAGCATGAATCTTAATAGACAATCTCATAACAATCAATAAGACTAACAATGAAGTATATCAAAATAAACTAGGCAATAGATTCCATTGCAATCCAAAAATAGAGTTTAACTCATAGTTGAATTAAATCCATCATCCACAATTTGAATAAACATCATAAGAATATAAATAGGAATAATAGAAAGTTGAATTGCAAATCTGTTCTCTTGCTCCAAGTTTAAATCTATAATGTTATCCAAATGCTTCAACCTTCAGATCTAATCAAATCTAGAAACTAACTACTTTAATCTACTCTAATCTAATATTGAAAATCAAAGAGAATAAAAGAGCAATAGTAAACTAAGTGATCCCCAAAGGAGAGATCCTCTCTTACATACTGAGATGTCTTCTATATATAAGCCCTACTTGACTCCTTGCCCAACTTACGCTCCAATTGCACTGATTAATGAAAAATTCAACTCTGGTTAACTTCTGAAGTGGCGCGGCCGCACTGGAAATGGCCTGAAGTTGTGCACGGCCGTGCTCAAAATGCACTGGAAATCCGCGCGCCCGCGTCGTAGGTTTTCTGCTGCAGTGTCCTCTGGTAAAACGACCATAACTTTTGATCCGGAAGGAGTTACGGGGCCTGCCACCTATTAAATCGAAACTCTCAACGAGCTCTACAATTTTCATTCTTTGAGAATTGATAAATATGTGTGGATGAAGGTTGAAATTGGGTTGGAAATGACTACAGTGTAAATGGCCACCCAAAACATTGAAGTTCAACGTATGTTGGTACAAAGGTCATAACTCTTGCATCCGAACTCCGATTGGAATGATTCAAGATGTTCCAAAAAGCTAAGAAGAAGCTCTACAATATAATCCAAGTTCCAAGCCAAGAACATGAAATGAACATAAAAGCCCAAACGATGTTTGGATTGCTTTTCCTTGCGTTTTTATACCAATAGTCGCTCACACAGTTCTCAAGCATAAAATCTACAAAATGAAGAAAAAATGCATGAAAAGTACCTAAGAAACATGAGTTTAAGTAACTAATTCAAGTAACAGATACCGAAAAAGTAGGTATAAACATACTTATCAAAGTTGTAATGCGTGCCTAATATCTATGCGGTGCTATATGTGTGTTTGCGTGTCGTTTCGACACCTGAGATGGGTTTGAGTCTCTTTTTCGACTATTATTCTAAGTTTTCGTATGTTAGACAAACTGGCTAATAACTCGACCTCCGTATATCGGAATAGAGTCCCTTAAATTGTAACACGTGCCTAATATATATGTGGTGCTATTTCTGTGTTTGCGTATCGTTTCGACCACCAAGGCGGGTTTTGGTCTCTTTTTCGACTATTATTTTAAGTTTTCGTAACGTAGGCAAATGGGTTGATAACCCGGGCTCCGTATATCAAAATTGAGTCCCGTAAGTTTTAACACGTGCCTAATATCTATGCGGTACTATGTCTGTGTTTGCGTGTCGTTTCGACGCCCGAGGCTGGTTTTGGTCTCTTTTTTGACTATTGTTCTAAGATTTCGTAAGTTAGGTAAACAGGCTGATAACTCGGCCTCCATACATCGGAATAAAGTCCCGTAAGTTTTAATACGTGTCTAATATCTATGTGATTTTATGTCTGTGTTTGTGTGTCGTTTCGACACCCGAGACAGGGTTTGGTCTCTTTTTCGGCTAATGTTCTAAGTTTTTATAAGTTTGACAAACGGGCTGATAACTCGGCCTTCGTATATCAGAATTGAGTCCCATAAGTTTTAGCGCGTGCCTAATATCTATGCAGTGCTATGTCTGTGTTTGCGTGTCATTTTGACGCCCGAGGCGGGTTTTGGTCTCTTTTTCGACTATTGTTCTAAGTTTTTGAAAGTTATGCAAACGGGCTTATAACCCGGCCTCTGTATATCGGAATCGAGTCCCGTAAGTTGTAACACATGCCTAATATCTATGTGGTGCTATGTCTGTGTTTACGTGTCATTTCGACATCCGAGGCGGGTTTTGGTCTTTTTTTCGATTATTATTCTAAGTTTTCGTAAGTTAGGCAAATAGGTTCATAACTCGGCCTCCGTATATTGTAATCGAGTTCCGTAAGTTATAACGCGTGCCTAATATTCAAGTGACTAATCCAACTCAACACTGTTATCCTAGAAAGATGGCCAGGTACGTGACGTTTCTATGTTTTTCGATTAAATTATCTACTCATCCGTCGATAACGATGTTCAATCTAGAAAAACTGTCTGGATGTTGAAAAGAAACTCATTTCCCCCCCCCCCATGTTTGAGCCTCATAGCTTTAACTGACCCCATACACACGGGACATGACAAGCCCCCATGAGTCGACCATCCACTTATCATTCCGAACGCTGGGAAGTTATTTATGGTCCACAATAAAGCTGCCTTCATGTCAAAGTTACGTTTAAGAGATACATCATAAGTTTGAACCCCTTTATCCCACATCTTCAACTAACGGCCTAAGATATACATTGATATCTTTATTTGGACTCTTATCACTCGAAATCAGTAAAGGCATGAACATGTAAGGATCTTTCATGCACATCAAAGGTGGGAGGTTATAAACAACAATAATCACCGGCCAAGTTGAGAAGGGCTTGGTGTAAGGCCCATTAAACGGATTAAAGCCATCTGTAGCAAGTCTGCAACCTCTTCAACAAACGAGGGGTTCTTTCTATCAAAATTTTTCCACTTAAGCCCATCTATCGGGTGCGTTAGTTGACCTTCGACTATGTCCCGTGTTGAGTACCACCTCATATACTTGGCGATATGTGTTGACATGAACAACTGTTGAAGCCTCGGCGCAATGGAAAAGTGACGTAAGATATTTTTCGACACGCCTTTTCCCTTTTTCTTGTGCTGTTCACAATATCTACTTATACCGCAGATATCACATGACCTCTTATCTTTATTGACATCACCGTAATACAACATACAGTTATTCCCACAAGCATCAATCTTCTCATACCCTAGATTAAGCCTTTTGACCATTTTTTTCACATCATAGTACGATTTCGATAACTTATTGCCTGTAGGTAAGTACTTCTTCACAATGTTTAGCAGTTCATTAAAACTTCACTCGCTACAGTCATGCTCATTGTTGAAGTGTAAAAACTTAGTCACTACAGATAAGACAATGTGATTTTCGTGCCCGTCATACAGTGGCATCACTGATTCATGCAATAACTCATAGAAACCCTTAGCCCAGTTATTCATCTCTTGCTCGATGCTACTGTAATCCCTGTCTATATTCCACTGGAAGTATGAACCAGCAGCTTCGACTATCATGTTAGTACAGTCAAAGGTTTCGTCACCTCTGGATTCTGGTTTTGATTCATGTTCGTCCAACCAGGTTTCTCCATGATAGATGCATGTCGTATAACCCTGCTTGAACCCATACACAAACAAGTCGCACATGACATCACTCATTTCCTTCCACACTTCATTCACACACCTCTTACAAGGACATCTGATCTCATCGCCGCTAACTTGCTCAAACGCGAAATTGAGAAATTTTTCAACCCCACTACGGTACTCAAAGCTAAGCCCACTTTTATCAGTGGCTACCCTACGTTTCATCAAACTTCGATCAACAAACATCTTGGACAACTGTCTTCTATATATATGGAAATTTAAACAAACACAATCAAGTCTACAAGTTAATGTATATGCAAGGTTATGAGTTTTCTAACTTCATCTCCAACTCTAACGGGTCAGGCTTCTATCTCATTCCTAGATGTGTCGCCTCAATGATGTCAATAACTTGAACACATCTTTAAATTTTACAGAAATTTCGGCAGCGCGCAGCACCTCCCCATGGTCTTCAAGTACACGAAATAGACTAACACATCGTAGTCTAAATATACACCCAAAGAACATCAGATATATACTGACAGAAAATTCTCAAAATATAAAGACGTGCTCAAGTCGTTAACACCGACCTAAGTGAGATCAAAACATACAGGAACAGTCCCAAAACGGGGACTATTTGAGATTCACTCATACTAAGTGAATCTCAAACGAGTTTCTAAGCATCCTAAACTATACAAAAATATGCCCATATTTTTGAAATTGCAAAAAAATTATATTACCTCTTTTAAACTAAACCTTTTAAAGTCATCCAACATCATACCCAATAATTGAAGTTATAAATTATCTATATTTTGACCAAATATTTATATATATATATATAATACAATTATATTCAATAATACTAAAAGGTTGGAAGAAGTTATTAGTTTCATCCTCTTATAAGATACTTGATTAACTTTTCCCAAAGAACATGTCCAAGAAAAGTAACAAACCTCCAATATATGATCTTAGTGTAAATTTTTTGTAAATTAAGGCAACTTAGGTTCCAAACCTCCTTTAAGAGCTAAGACAGACATCACTTACCAATTCCATTTGGTTGAACCAATATCTTTTGATTGATGTTGCGCTGCGTACTTGTTACTTAGATATATTTTTCATAACATCTATTGATTTGCTCTCGATTATTATGATTAGATATTAATAGCATTCATACCTAATTAGTCTAACAACATGTTAAGATTGGACTTCATATGATTAGATTGAATGTTAAGCTTCTTTATTATTAAAAAAACTCATATTTTAATAGCTCAAGTACACATAATATGTCTCATATAGTTTTGAAATTTTGAATAAAAATCAAAATGGGTTTAGAATGTACAAGGCTCGGCCTAAGCTCAAACCAGTTTCATCTCAACCTTATTCTTTATGAACTCAAGCTTAATCCAAGGACTGAAAGCTACTAGTGAGAACAAAAAACTTAACCCCCAACAAATAAAAATTAGAAATAAGCGAAAGATTCATTTAAACAAGACATCGAGTACACACAACACGATAATAAAAACAACAACGAAAGGTGCGAATAGCTTACAACACAACGAGAGATGAGTGCATTTATTCACATTTTAAAAACTGAAATAGTAATGAGACACAGAATTAACCTGCGACATGGAATTGATCTGCGACACAGATATTCTCAACATAAGATTGCAGCAAACAGAAATTGATCATCACACACACACACACACACACACACACACACACACACATATATATATATACATACTAGGTACATAACAATACGCTACATAATGGTACATAGATTTATCTCTATGTACATAATAATAATACAGATATATAAATATGTACAAAATATCAAACAATAAGCAAAATGAAAAGGCAATATTTTTTTTTACATATCCTACAAAACTGAAAATTGGCCAATAGGAGAAAACTCCATTAACGACTGCAAGACCAACCTGGAATTTAGGCTTTAAAACCCAATTGACAATCTTAACTTTTTAATTTGAAGAATAACACAATGCCCAAAAGTTTTCATACTTTAATTTGAAGAAGCTAAACACAAGCACTGTAATTTTTATTTTATAAAAAGAATTGGGAAATTTACCAAACTTAACACAAGCACTGTAAATACCGGTATAAATTAAATAATTAAAATCATAAATCAAATCTTATTATACATTGAGATGATAACAAAGCTATTACAATGGTTTCATAAGTTAATTAGGGTTATATTTGGGGGGAAAGTTGAATTGGAAAAACTTAACGATCGTGACAGAGGCGGCGACGGGGACTTTCGATGGCGAGGTGGTAATCAGAAGATGGACGACGGCGAGCTACTCAGGGCGACGGCAGGAGGAAGAAGGAAAGAAGAATTTCGCGCGGGTGGAAGAAAAAGAATAAGCTAAAAAATTAAAAGTGGTATGATTATATAAGACTCATTCTCGACGGTAATGCCGTCGAGAGTACTCCCGTCGCGAATGACTTAATATCGACGGCAACTCCCCGTCGCCAATGACCTATCACGTCGCCCTACACCCTTCCCGCACGCGAGTAATGGAAAAGATGGCGCCATATGAGGGAAAATAGGTCATTGCTGACGGCATACACTAACAAAGGTTGTGTCGTCGCCATTGAGGTCATTACCGACGACGATTGGCCCATCGACATTACCCCCTTCGCCTATGACCCAATTTCTTATAGTGTTTGTCTCATAAAAAATAGACTATTAGTAAGAAAGAATATAAGCTAAAAAGAGTGTTTAATTAGTCCTAAGGATAAGTCGCTCTGATACCATATTAGATTTATGAAATGGGCCCAGAGTCTAATATATAAAGATTTCAAGCTCTTATACTCAAAACCAATCAACAATAAGGAAAGTTGACCCAAATCATTATATACAATAATACTTTTTTAAGATATTAGACATGGGACGAGATATATAATCTTATAATAGTTTTAGATAATTTTTTTACTCTTTTTATTTATATTTAAATGATAATTAAGTATTTAGTTTATCATATTACCCCTAAATACTAAATACAATTTTTTTCTCATAACTGAAACAAATTTGGATCCGATTAGAGTGAAATTGACACCAAATTCACCGTATTAAGTTATAGAAAAATGTTGCATTTATAAATTCTATAACTTTTTATTGAATTGATTGGTGCAACATTTTCTATCACCAATGCAAGTAAAAATTAATGTAAACTTATTGTAGTGAAGTTTGGTACCAACTTCACTCTAACCAAATCAAACAAATTTAATATGTTGATAATGTCAGAGTAATAATTATAGTGACAGAGCAATAATTGTCAACGAAAATTCAAAAAATTGCTAAAACATTATGTCCCTCGCCCTCTCTCTCGTTCATTTTTACAGTGCTAACACACACATGAATTTCTCTCTTATTTCTTTTCTCTTACGCAAATATATGTATGTATTGTTAGAATTTAAAAACGAATAATAGAACACTCACATAAATTATATGAAGAACGGAAAAATAAGAACACACGATATACACAGGTTCACCAATTTGACTAGTCATGTTTGTCTGATATATTTATAAGATGTCTCACACGCTCTACAATGATTCACACACCATACAATGTCGTAGTGTGCATTAGTCGAAACCGCAGAAGTATGAGCCAATTCCAACATTCTCCCACTTGGTGAATTAATACTTCTTGATGCCCACCTCTACAACACTCAAATTTTGCCAAACTAACTGCTTTAGATAAAAAGTTTGTGTTGTTCGTTGATGTGTCAACAACCTTCTCTAAGAGAATTAATTTCTCATCAATTTTTTCTCTAATGAAATGATACTGGATATTGATATGCTTCATCGGTGAGTGAGACCCCTGATTACTTATCGTAATGACCATTAATCAAACCCACGTAAATATAAGTTAATCCCAACATGTATAGATATATTCACTCTTTTCGAGTACTTTTATCTCTTTCCTCCATTGACTTTTGGAGAATTTCTGCAGAAACATGCATATAAATTAATGCTCAAAATATTGAGGTCATTGGAATTTTTTTGGCTGTTGTTTATTTGAATTTCATCATTTGACACTTTCTAGAATATTCAAATCTGAGTATTGTAACCATGAATGGTCAAAATAACTTTTGCTTACTTGTGTCATAAGAATTATGATAGATAGTGGTACATTCAAGGAAAAATGGTGGGAAAGCAAAATAAAATAAAGGAACCAAAAGGAGCGGCAAAACTTTTTGAGGCTTGTGAGATTTATATAATGAATATGGAGGGAATTTTTTAAGCTCTTAGAACGAGGAAGGAGAAGGGAGAAGAAATAAAAAAAAATATTAGTTCAAATAAATAAATAAAATATGAGTTTGTATTTATTTTTTTCTGATATATGATAATCGTCTGATCATTTGTTGGATCGTTAAAATTTTTCTAAAGATATTTCTATACCATTAGTTAAAAATATTGCAGTGATGAGATATAAGAAACTTCATACAACAAACAGTGTAA
This sequence comes from Panax notoginseng, assembly GCA_016801055.1. Lineage (NCBI taxonomy): Eukaryota > Viridiplantae > Streptophyta > Magnoliopsida > Apiales > Araliaceae > Panax > Panax notoginseng. Next base: position 38,297,345 of record CM029017.1, on the reverse strand, counting down.
AAGTATAAATGTAGCTTAAATTTAGGTAATTGATACTGTTAGAACAAAAATGTTACACATGCCTTTGAATTGCAAAAGAAAAATGCATCTCAATAGTCAATTGGAAGGAGTATTAACTAATGCCCATGCCTTTGATGTACTCCTACTTTAATAAACTATATTACACATTTGATGCAGGTGGATTAATTAAACGTCTTGAGCAAGTTTAATTATGGTAAATTTATAGACATTGTAGCCCGTGATATTGATGTAAGAAATTATAGAACTACCTCTCTCAGTTTCAAATGAATTTATCCATCTTCCCATTTTTATTTGTCCTAAAAAGGGTAACATTTCTCTCTATGTTCACATAGCATAATGTTTATAGTACTAGCCATTTTGAGTATAGAATTGCAGCATATATAGAATGGTGTATAAAAATTTCCTTTTTACAGAACCCTTCTGCTACTCGTGCAACTCATGAAGCAATATATATTAGTTAGTTGACGGACAGACTTACCTGTCCATGCTGTTAGGCAAATTAATTAATGCCCATGCCATTGATTTATTTTAATACTCTCTCGGTTTATTAACTGTCCTTTTAATTTCATGCACATGAATTAAAAAATTCATTTAATAATATCATTTAAGAATTAAAATTTGTATGAATATCTATCACTACCCTTTTATGAAAAATTGAAAAAACTATTAATAGGAGAAAAATTATTGGGACAATGAGAAAAGCTAGGGATGATATAGAAAAATAAATAATTTATTCTCTTAGAAAGATGTAAACGACAAATAAATAAGAACAAATATTTTCTTCTAAAAAGAAAGTTATTATGGAACCGAGGGAGTACATTCTAAATAATTGTTTTAATACTCTCTCGGTTCCATAATAACTGTCTTTTTAGAAGAAAAAATTTGTTCCAATTTATTTGTCGTTTACATATTTCTAGAAGAATAAATTATTTATTATCCTACATATCACCCTAACTTTTCTCATTGTCCCAAGAATTTTTCTCTAGTTTTCAATTTTGCATAAAAAGGCAGTGATGAAATTTCAAACAAATTTTAATTGTTAAATGATATTATTAAATGAGTTTCTTAATTCACGTGTATGAAACTAAAATGATAGTTAATATGGAACCGAGGGAGTACATGTGAGGCAAGTGGATTAATTAATTGTCTTGAGCATGTTTAGTTATGGGTTAATCTAATGCTACGTTTGGATTGCAGGAATAAAGATGTGAATGGAGTGACTCATTCCACTGTAATAAAAAGAATTGTGTTTAGTTGTTCCATTGGAATGGGATAAATCATTCACAAATTTTTGAATTTTATTTCTTGAGAGATGATATTGAATGACTCATTCCCACCAGAATGGAATAGCTAGTTCATTCCTGTTGGAATGGAATGAACATTCCATTCTCGTTCATTCCATTCTCAATTCTATTCATTCATCAATTAATTCATTCCTTTAATCTAAACGTGTTAGATATTTTGACTCATGACAAGAACTAATTTTCGCAGTTTCAAGTGAGTTTTTTCATCTTTTAATATTTATTTGTTCTGAAAAAGCATCCGATTTTAGGAAAATATTAGTAGATTAAATTATATTCTAAATATATCATAGTGATAGTAACAAAAAGTTAACTCCAATAGTAATATTCTCACAAGTAGAGATTGATGACTTTGTTTTAAAATATATGATAATTGGAAGTGAACTCTGTCTTTCATTTTGAAAACAAGTACTATTAGATTATATTAGTGGATGAAACTACTTTTTAATAGAAAATTGTTTCTCAATTGAAATAAAACTCGATATTTCTTTTTTTTGAACTTGAACTTGAACTTATAGTCGAGTTCAGACTGTGAAAAATGAAGTACATATATCATCTCTCAGTTTGATTATGGATAAAATTAAAGTACCATACAAAAAACGGCACTAGTCATCTAGTCCTGAAAAGGTTCGCATAAGGGGATTTTATAGGTTTTATTTCCGCTGCCCTAGTTTTATTGTTTGATTAGATCACAAGCAGCTGAAAATATTGTTAACTGAAATTCCACTTTTTGAAGATATCACCAGCCTAACAAACGGCACTATCATCTAGTCCTCATGATGTCTAGGAATCTATATTTTCCACCATCAAGGGACTCACAGACCGTTTCAACAATTAAATATGAAGATATGGAATGAATTGGTAAAAAAAGTGAAGCATTGTCTTGGTCCAATATTCTTTATTACCCTTTTTTTTACTACTTTTATTTTAATTACTATTTTGGCTGACATGTCAGACTCAAAACAAATGCACATTTTTCTTGCCCAAGGCATCTTATAAGACTATTAACAGCATTTTTAGCAACAAAATAAATAAATAATTATTAACTGTATCAAGATATTGATAGGTACCCATCCCAAAACATCGAACTTGATGAGAAACATCGATGCCATACTTGTATGTTTTGAGTATATTTTATGTATGCGCATTAAGTCTACATTCAAAAATACACTCAAAAGCTAAAATAGTACTACCTCCGGCCTTAATTATTTGACGTTTTAGAATTTTTTATTTGTTCCTAATTATTTGACGTTTGTTCAAATCTAAGAGAATTAATGACAATTTTTCCAAAATTACCCCCCATTATTCTGTCTATTTTTTTGATACTTTAAATTCTTTCTCTCTGCTTATCCTAACAAAACTCTCCTGTATATTACTATGAGAGAGAGAGAGTAAATAATTTCTAAAGAATTGGATATGTTTTTTATGGGGATGGATGGAGAGAGACCAATGAGTAAATGAGGCATGAGAGTTTTTTTAGGAGATAATTATGAAAAAATATGAGAGAGTATGAATAAATATGATAAATGATGATTTAAGGGTATTATAAACAATTAAGTACTATATTTAATATTTTTCAATCATTATCTTAATTCTTGTGTACATCTCTAAAACGTCAAATAATTAGGGACGGAGGGAGTACTCTATTACTTTCATCATACTACCTCCCTCCCTTAATATATGTTTTTTTAGATAATTTTTTTTAATTATTTATAGTTCTATACTACATTCGTTCCTAAAAGATTGTCGTTTAAGGTTTTTGCACATGGATTAAGAAAGTCATTTAATAATACCATTTAACAATTAAAATTTATTTAAAATTCCATCACTACCCCTTATGGGAAGTTGAAAACTATTAATACAAGGGAGAGAATTTTTTGGGACAATGAGAGAAGGTGAGGTAATATAGGAAAATAAATAATTTATTATCCTAGAAAGTTGTAAACGACAAACATTTTGAAACAAATTTTTTTTTCTAAAACGACAATCTTTTAAAAACGGAAGGAGTATAATCTAGGTGAATTGATTACAATCTTTTTAAAATTATCTTTCATAAGAAAATGTTACAGATGATAGAGAGACTATGAAATAAATATGGTAATTGTAAAAATTTAAGAGTATTATAGACAATTGATATTATATTCAATACTATACAATTATTTCCTTAATTTTTATGCACAACTCTAAAACGATATATATTAAGAGACGGAGAGGATAACGTTCAAGACATAATCACACATTAAGAAGTCTCAATAATACTAATGCTATGTAATTAATGTTGGTTTAAAATTTTTCATTTACTACTCGCATACTAGTTAATTACTCTTCCTCCTCTCTCTCTCCCTCTCACACACAATTATCATATCTTGATGAGATTTTTTTAAGGAAAAAGTAAGAAAATATAAAAAAAATTCTCCCACATATATGTAAAACGTTTTATATTATATTTTTTTTCCTTTCTAAAACGTCATCAATATTTGAAATGAGGGAGTAGTAAAATATTTCTCTCTATAATAATTTCTCTCTCCTCGTTTACTACTCCCCCGTTCCTTAATATAAGTCGTTTTAGAGAAGTATTTTTGTTCTTTAATATAAGTCGTTTGAGAATTTCATGTAAGCATTAATTGTTTAGTTTCTAATATTACTCAAAGTATTAAATATAACTTTGGTTCTCTCACACTGTTTGTTGCCCAATAAAGAACACTCTTTTTTTAATACAAGAACAATGTAGACAATTGATATTATATTTAATGTTATACAATCATTTCCTTAATACTTGTGCACAACTTTAAAACGATTTATATTAAGGAACGAAGAGAGTTATTTTACCTTTTGGTCTTTGAATGTAAACTTTGCATGCATATATAGATATATTCTTCTATTTTTTTGATTCAAAAGGAGGGACAATTATTTTCCTGTACAAACTCGTTGATGATATTTTTGAAACTTGAAAAACTTGAGAGAAAACGAAAGAAAAGAAAAAGAGAAAAAAAATTACAACTTTATTTGAGCTATTTTAAGCAAATTCATAGTTGTTTAACATAATTCTTGATATTAGATTTTTTTAGAAGTATAAACAGTTAAGTAGATTAATTTTCAATAAGATAGTTTTTCAATTTTTACAGTTTTTTTGGTTCCTTCTTATTTTCTTCGGTGTTTTCTAAGTTCCAATACTTTCCTTTTTAGTAAAAATTGGCTAATCCTAAACAGCGTTTAGTGACTTCTAATTTTCTGTCAACTTGTAAAAAAAAATTCTATCAAAACGACATCGTTTTGATACACAAACAAGAAAAAGAGTTGTGAGCCATTAGATCTCATTTTTGGTGTGTTGTAAACTCCGCAGCAAAACTCTCACAAAATCCTCACAGAAAAATTCTCATAGAAGATCCGGATCCAAGTTTTATAGAATACTCCCTCGTATCCTACATATTAGTCGTTTTAGAATTCTTTTTTTGTTCTATAATATTAATCGTTTGAGGTTTTTTAGGTAAATAAGAACGGTTATTTTCCAAACACTTCTTAATGATTAGTTTTCCTTCACTTATTCCCAAGGTTGCAACCTTTATTATTGGGCTTAAATATGAATTAGTACCCTAAATTATAGGCCATATTCCACTTCGGTGATCCACCTTTCAATTTTGTCAATTAGGTGATTAAACTATCAATTTTTTTCAATTACACAAAATTGAACACGCCACGTCAGAAATTGCTGACGTGGCTAATTTTGTGGGGCCATAGGAAGATGACGTGGTAAAAAAAATAATTTTTTAATTATGAATAAAATATATCTGATTTTATAGAGGGTACATTGGTCGAACAACAATTAAAATAAAACAAATCAAATAACAATTAACAAATCAAATATCATATATCATACAATCGATCTAAACCCAGCCGAAAATTACATCTCCTCTTTCTCAACCGATCCGGCGATTCCTCAATAAATCCATTAACAATTTCTTCTGAAACGACGAATTGATCTCCCATCTTGCCCGGTGTGTCCAATAACCTCAACTTATTTCTTCTGAAACGACGAATTCGAGCTGCAAGTCACCATCTTCTCTCCATCGTCGTCGATGAATTCGAGCTTATGATCTGGTGTGGAATACTTGATTTGGGCCTTTGGTTTGAGGTTACGGATCTTGTTGGCTAATAATGTTTGGGGTTTGGAAGATGGATCTGACTGTGATAGTACTATTCTTCGTCTCTTTCTAGATCCTGATTTGTTCTCTGTCAACCCTAGATTTGGCAGATATTAAAATTATGGGCTGCCGGAATCTGAAGAAGGTGATTAACACTGTTTAGATCGGGATATGAGTGAAGTTCCAGATGTCTGATCTCTAATTTGTATCTATTAGCATGATTTTTTTTCATTTATTTTTGAGATCAGTTGCAATCAATGAGTTAAATTATTTGTGTTTCTGAACAGGGGTTATTGCTTAATCTTTTCATGTTTAGTTTATTGATGGTGTTAAATTTGTTTGTTGTTATGTCTGATTTGGTTATTACCCTTTGTTTGATTTGGGGGTTTTATAGTTCTACCGTAGCATTCCCAATCTAGTTTCATGGTTTATTGCCCATGATCAGATTTGGGATCTTACAGATCGGCGGCAATGTTGGGCGGTGATTTGAAGGTGCCGAGTGCCGACGATTGCGCCGATGATAATGGAGAGGAGGAGGTGGAGTAGCATGAAAATTTTGTTCCTAATTTACCCTTCAGTATATAACTAATGTTTAATTTCAAAATAAAAAAATATTTTTTTTGACACATCCGCTGCTTTGTACCCAACCCAAATAGCCACGTCAGCAATTTCTGACGTGGCGTGTTCAATTTTGTGTAATTGAAAAAAATTGATAGTTTAATCACCTAATTGACAAAATTGAAAGGTGGATCACCGAAGTAGAATATGACCTATAGTTTAAGGCATTAATTCATATTTAAGCCTTATTATTGCTACATGGCTGTATATTAATTGCAGGAGCTGTTGTGTCATTTTCATTTTACATTTAGTGATAAAATAGTTAGAATAAGCGTGCACTATCTTAAATCATGTGTTAAAACCTAAAACCTCTATTATATTGGAACCGTGGGAATACCATTTTTTTTCTTCTGTAAAATACAACAAAGAAATAGTACTACTCTTTTCTCCAACTACAAAGAGAATATGCACTATGCAAATGGTCTTTAGAAGGCCATAAACATTAGTGTCCGTGAATCAAAAATCAAAGCAGAAGCAGCACTGGAGGCGGGCAGCTGCAGCTTGGTTCTTGTGAATCAAGTGGAATTAATGTGACGCGCACTCAATTCCTCAATCCTAGTGTTGTGGCGCGCATGCAATATTAACAAATAAACCCTACATAAACCTTACCAACATGACCTAGTATATTTGGAACTTAGAAAATTGACGGAAAATGAAGAAAAAAAAATATACTTATATATAATAACACAATTGAAAATTTTATCTAAATTAATTTGGTTGGTCATTTCGAGAGTAATTTAATTATATTATAATTTTCAAATACAAATAATAATAATAATAAATATTCAAATTCAATGAATATAATTATAATTGCATATCTGTATATATATGCATGCAAGAATTTCAAAATAAACCAAAAGAAAAGTCAAGCATTAGTGTCAACTTTTCTATCTATTTCTTTTTAACATAAAATAAATTTGTAAATATGATGTTAATACAAATTATATTTAACATATTATATATATATATATATATATATATATATATATATATATATATATTATCAATAAAAAGTTATCAAAATTATGTGAAAAAAAAGTTACATGTACTAGGCATGGGCTATCAAACTTGTAATAGTAAATAGACCAAAAATAATAACATATTAAAATGGCCTAGCCCTTTTAGATTAACTATTAATATATGTTTAAAAATGTAAAAATTAAAACTACAAGGCTCTGCGAAAAATAAGACCTCACAAGTCTATAAATTTATGTGGAAGAGATCTCCAGGATTTGAAAAGAAAATGACAGCTTATAATTAAGTGGCAACTTCTAGCTCTGCCACCTGGCTAAACTCTAGCTTAATCTAGCCAAATATAGGTATCAACAACTTCATTTAATATAAATAATTATGTACACTCAACTAATATATTGGTCAATTTTTTCTCAATGAAATGTCAATATTTTAATCATGTAAGCTATAACTAAAATAAATAATTGCTTAGACCCAACTGGCAATTTTTGTGAATGGATCCATATATAATTTTTTAAGAGAGATGATAAAAAAGTTAAGTTGTCATGCAAGAAGATGCCAACTCAATTTGGATTAGACATAGTCATACAATTAATCCAGACAATTTCTTTCTATTTTATTTTTACTTTAACTTTAAATAAGATGTCTAGTGCCCATAATCATTTTAGTTTTATTTTTAATACTTATTATGATAAACACACACTAAGCATAGTTGTATATGCGTGGATTCAAATTAAGATGGCAATGCAGCCTAAGCCTGAGGGAACATATAGAAATAAAGTCAATATACCATAATTAAACAAGACATTTTTCCTTGATTACAGCTATAATGAATAGATGGAACGCCTAAGACCTTAATATACCTTATAAAAAGTAATAATCTTACTATTCATTTGGTCATTTATAGTGAAGGAGCGATGACTTTTGACATATGAAGTCGGATCGAGTTGCAGTTGTATTTTTTATTTTATTTTTATGAACAAAAAGAAATTTATTAAAATTCAAAGTTAGTCTCTGATAATGCGAGAGCAATAATTAAACTATTAGAGTAATACTTGTCAATGAAAGTTCAAATTATCATTGATACAAATATAAAAGTATAACTAAATAAATATTTATTTTTCCAAAATAAATATTAAATTGACAATATAAATATTATTCTGACCCTATTAAAAGTCAGTTTATGATATTATTTGTTAGGCGAACTTTCATATGATTGAAAAAACTAGGCTATAAAAAAAAAAACTTTTTTGTTAGGTCGGTTTGAATAACGTAGACAAATTAGGTAAATTTATGGAATAATTATCGTTAATTCCTTCATGCTGCTTCCAAGTTTGTTTCCTTTATTTCTGTAAGGCGATTTACCTGCTCGAACTAACCAGAGGAATATGTGAGGGTCGTATCGAATCATAGCTCATCACACTGTCATCATTTTGGCCAGTAGTCATTTAAATGCATACATGCATGTGAATAAACTTATGAGACGTTTGGATTAGATGAATGAGATTAGTAAAAAAATAAAATAGAGAACGGAACGGATCAGAGAAAATGATTCATCCAATTCTTAATTGTAACGAGTAATTTTATAATTTTCGATGAAGAATAAAATTTATAAATTTAATAGTGTAAGTAAGGAAATCATACTTTACTCAAATTAAGGTTTTATATAAATTGAAGAAAAGAGAAATTCACAAAGAGTTCGATGATGATTGAAGAATTAAAGAGTAGAGAAGAACAGATAGAAAATTACTCTAACAACACGTGACATAACTCTTAGAGAGAAAGAACCTTCTCGGGGTCTTGGGTCTAGAGACGATCCAAAAGTTCTTTCTATTGAAATGGAAGGAGTATTTATAGAGTTTTCTGGTAAGTGATTATGTGTCTAACACATGTCTGAGTCATGTGCTTGACATGTGACCTCATGTAAAACTCCAAAAATACTCTTAATTACTCCAATAATGCCCAAATCGTCATGTCCTTCTAGCTGTCAATCCAATCCCTCAACCATTTTTCAAAACGAGATGCCTCCATAAGCCTTCTGCCTTGGGACTCATTGAAACCTGTCTCAGATATCGTATTTCAAGGTCTTTGTTATTTAATCCATGCATTTTTCTTTCTTCTTTCTTTATCCGAACATCATATCATTCAATCTTATCGTTGGAAACTTTGGAAGAGCTCGACACGAATTTGGAGAGGCTATGCTTTAAGGGCCAAACCCTAGGGGGGAGGGTCGAATCCTAGGGGGGCCAAACCCTAAGGTGGTCGAACCCTAAGAGGCCAAAGCTAGGTTCGTGCCTCTTTCGATCCCCTTCGTCCGCCTTGACCTTTCTTGCTAAATTTTCATCTTTTTCTCATGATTCTTGGCCCTATAAAAAGCTTCTCTTGTTATGGAGGATTCAAGGAAAACCATTCCTAGACCCTCACAAGTTCTTGCCTATTTCCTTGGTTTGAGTTCGTTATTACGTCATTGCACTACTCAAAGCTTGTTTGGCACGACAGTCAAGAGTATGAAGAGTTGTGCCCCCAGGAATTTGTCCAAAAAGTGGGTGTGATGCCCCCAAATCAGGGTTCTCTAACCTTGGATTCAATGCTCATATGGTCCATCATCATCATAAGCATTCTATAATTATTGCGAAATAATAAACATACATTGTTCATTACAATAAAGTCTTACAACATAATCACAAGGTCTTCTTAACCTTAGCTTAAACATACCTTTAATATTACAAAAGGTTTACATAAGTAATTACATCAAATAATATAATAATTACACATTCTTCACAAACTATTCCTGAACATTGCCCTTGCCTTTATCCTTCTTATTTGAACCTTCGGGCTTAGCTAAAATAAACGTCATGATATAGCAGGAATAAACAATTAATTTGGTTAGTAAGTTTATATACAAAGGATATATATCATGATTAGAAATGAATTTAACGTTGAATGATCAACAGTGGAATTTGATTGTGAAAGAACATTAATTAATAAATTTCAATAATTGAATATTCGAACAATTGAATAATAGATGTTGAGTGGTCTAGAATGACCATGAATATATACTAAGGATGCTAGTATTTAAACTAGTCCTTTTAATAAATTTTTGGTAATCGAGGGGATCAACATCTCATACCCGGTGAATTATGCATAAACACTTGGTAAACGAGTAACAATTGTTTTTCAATATAATGCTTTAATAAAATTTGTTCTTTTTCTCAGTCTAGAGTCCTTACCAAATCAATTGGTTAGGAACAACTTTCAAAACATATTTGATTTAACAAATTTAAACAAATTCGATAACTAGCATAGATCTAGTTCATAAATAATTGATGAATGAAAGAACTTTACTTAATTCACAGTTCAATAAATAGTTCATGTTAATGGATAATTATTGTTGAATATTCCACATGCTTTGAAAATAATAACTCAAGTTTGAGTTAGAGAACTTGTCTCTATTGCGGTCTACTGCTACGCAATTTAGTTTAACTTCTTAGAGAAATACATATAATTGATCTTTCAATTAGTCATATCATAACTTATAATAAATTATCTAATATTTAATCACATAAATAAATATTAGATATTACATAAATCCTTAGTAATATTATCATAATATTACTATAAAAAAATAATCATCTTAAACTCATTTAATATTATCAATCTTAATAATATTTTATTCACTTCTTAGTATTATTATTCAATTAATAATACTTTAATCACTTGCTAATATTATTAATCACTTAATAATACTTTACTTCTTTACTAATATTATTAATCATTTAATAATACTTTAATTATTTACTAATATTATTAACCATTTAATAATATCTTAATCATTAACTAATATCATTAATCAATTAATAATATTTTAATCTAAAATCCTTTAATAATATTTTAATCATTATCTAATATTATTAATCACTTAATAATATTTTAATTTAATTTTTAATCTAATATTATTAATTATAGTAATAATATTTTAATCTAATATTATTAGTTAAATAATATTTTAATTCAATATTATTAATTTTATTAATAATATTTCAACTATTTATTAATGCTTTAATCTAATATTATTACATATTTAATAATATTATTAATTATATTAATAATTTTTTAATCTAATATTATTAATCATATAATAATATTTTAATCATTTATTAAACTCATAAAATAATTTATTTTAATTGTTTACCTTTTACTAAAATCATTTATTTAACAATCCTAAAATGCCATAATTATAGCATGTATTCAAAAATGACCAAAATACCCTCCAAAAATATGCATACATCATATTTAGGGTTTCTAAGCCATAAAATTATATTTTTGCCATTTATGACATCATATAACTTATTATTTCCATTTATTCAGAACTCAAACATTTATATGAAAACTACCAAAACAGTTCCGAAAATTCTTATTTTCTAGAAATCATCAGAATATGATTCCCTCATGAATATATATTTGTTTTGGAATTTTCCAAATTCGTTTACTATTTTTAAATGGTCCAAAATAGTCAGATCTTGCCACAATTATCATAAATCATTCATTTGTCCAAAAATTACGAAATTTTTAGGGTACGCTCCTTTCATGATACTCTACCTCTAGTAAAAAGTTCACAATTCTTGTAAAATACATAACTCTCATTCTACATATCCAAAAATCACCATCTTTTTACTGGAATCAATTAACTCATCATATTATCGTACCAAATATTTATTGAATTTGTAAGGCAAGGAAAATGAATGAAACTACCACTGCAAGCAACTGGCCAGAAACTATTTTTTTTTCATTTTCTTTAAACTAGACTATTTTGACAAAAACAGTTGTTATGGCTTGAAAAATCAATAGTTTTGAGTGCTAACACTTGGGTTTAACAATTAACTTACGTATCTAGCACCCCTCTTTGACGGATCACAAAAAGGTGTAGTTCTTAAATGGTTGTTGATCAAAGTGAAAGAAAATTAGGGTTTTCTAGCCCTTTAGAAAGTCGTTTTATTTTCTTCCTTTGATCCAACTTTTTAACACTCAAAAGAGTTAGATCCATACATGAAACACTCAATAACATGTAGATTAAGAGTTTTTAAGTTCAAGAACATAGGTTCTTTATTTTGTAAAACCATCAAAATACATGAAACTAAAGCTTAGGATTTAATGTTTTTACCTTGATTTGAAGGCAACTCTTCTTGTCTTTCCAAAGTAGGATATAAATTTAGGATGCATAAGCTTCAAAATCTCTTCCTTAAGGGACTATTCGAAACTACTCCCTCCTTTTCTCTTTCTCTATTTCTTTTGTTTAGCAAAGTTAGGTAGAAATGTAATAAAGTTTGTTAGCAAATAACTTAAAGGATATGTATAATTAGTAAATATGTATAGATATAATATGTATATGTATACATATCTCCCATCATCTTCCTTATCTCTTCTCTCATCTTGCTTGTAGCTTTAGTTAACTGTAGTGGCTAATTAAAAGAGTGACACATAAGGGGAGTTAGTAGAGATTTGGTAAATCAAATAATTATCTTCCCTCTTTTGCCCCTTTTTGGTTTAATTTTTATTTGCTAAATTTAGTTAATTAAATGACTAAAAAGTCCCTTATTAGTTGGACCAAAACTTGGGCCACTTGATTTAATTGTTGGGCTTTCTAATTAAAATGTTTGAGCCATAATAATTAACATGTCCAATACTTTTAATTTTATCTTACCATAATCATTTAATTAGGGTTTCTATTCCACTCATTTGGAATTTAAATAATTACTCATGTATATTTAATTTTATATCCCAATTAGACTTGCTTTAATTAGCTTTCAAATAAATAATAAATTGAGATAATAAAATTAATCTTTTAGGTTAGTATAATTTTAAAACTATTATTCTTCAATATCATAACCCTTAGGTTATTTAATTACCATACCTAATGTATAATTAGGTTATGTATCTTTTCTTTTTATAATATATATATATATATATATATATATATATATATATATATATATATATATATATATATATATATTAAATCCTATATACACTCCACATAAGTTATAACATATTTATCATCATTGATAAATAATCATTATATTCATTCATTCACATATTTACTTAATATATGTTATAAAGTTTACAATATAATTAATATATTTATTTACAATGTGACTTAAAATTCTTGGTTATTACAGTGGGACCACCTATGGGTGATGAACCCTAGGGAGCTGGTGTGATTCCCTCTAATTCAGGCGTACACAACCCAGTTTTAGTCGCCAAACAAGATACATAAATTTTCCTAATTATAATTAGTACAATGTCGTGTATAGTTCGATAACACACATTAGTCCTCACTACAATTATTATCATACTATTTTACAACACGGTGAAGACTACTACAACTATTAACTCAGGCCATCATTCCATTCTCCTATTCTCCCAGCTAGCCTCAGCTACACTCTCATTTTTTGAAATGAATTATAAAACAAAAGGATGAGTTCAAATATATAGTTCAATAAAGAATATCATGAATAAGATTACAAAGAATGAGTTATCATTAGCCATCCACAATGATAAATCAGATATTTAGAAAATGCTAGACAACATAAATTTTCAACAAATAACTTCAACGGAATGAACAATCCATTAGAAGAGTCAAATAGACCATAATGTCTATTATCTTCTCCAATTTAAAAATTCATAATCAAGATTTCATCAATTATAACACCAATGATCATGATCATGCCAATCAATAGTCTTCTTTGCACACAGGCCAAAGAGAACTTTCACCATGTGTCCTTGCCACACAGGATAAAGACACAAAACAATCAAATTGTCTTTGCACCCAGACCAAATACATTCACAACAACTTAAGTCCTGATGATTAATACAAATAAAAATGATATAAAGCATGAACAAAAATAATAAGAATAATAAGATAAAAATAAATATTAGAGATTTGCAATTTAATATTATCTAGAGTCTAATAATTTCTAAGCTGTTAACACGATATCTAGAATATCGATTCGAGTTCAAGAATAATATTTAAGGTTCATAGTTCAAATATAACAATTAAAATTCAATAGGAAGGTTAAAAAAATATTAGATTAAACACTAACTATTAATTTTTTTTAACCATTTTAGGAATTTTCACCGTTTAATGTTAAGGGTTGTAGAAACGAATAATATTTTCTTACTATAGTAAGTTTAAATTTAGGAGTATGAAAGAAAATGATATCTTACACCTTAGCACATGACTAGATACTGCTTTTTATGTAGTTGATCAACCTATATGTATATTTATCATTTAATTAATAACGACCACATATAAGTTTAATTTCATGGTATACACTAACTCATATATTATGAAGTTGTGAAAAAGCGACTTTGTAATATCCCGGATATTTATAATGAAAATGTCAATGAAGGGTGATTTTAAAACCTGATATATTCAAGTTATAAATTAAAGTTACGAATTAAAAGTAACTAGTAAGGACGAGAAAGGAAAGAAAAATTAAATAGGCTAAAACTCAAATTTGAGTTTGTGATGGAATTTTGAAATACGGACCACACCGTTGAGTTCAGAACATCAAGTTTAGTAGGGAAAGACTGTAAACATATAATGGCGTGTAGGGCAATACTTTGTGGTCAAAGTCAACTGATTAAAAGTTAAACTTTGAGTTCAAAGACGAATTTGACAAAACGAACACCACCATAATGATCAGGATGCCAACTTTAATAGGAATCAACTATAAGCATGAAAGGAGTAGAACATTTTGATTTTTAGAAGTCAAAAGGTCAAATGGACAATTAAATAGATAAGTGAGTAAATAGAAAGAGAAAAAATATTTTTGGAGGGGATAAGACCCTATATAGTCAGCTGATGAGGAAAGGGGGGCCTTGTTGGCCAATTTTATTCTTGTGGTCCAACTTCGAAGTAAAAAGAAAGTGGAGATGTGACCCAATTTAGGACCACACACACCAGAAGTTACGAAATAAATCCAACATAAACACTACAATTTCGGCTGGAGCATAGAGAGGAGGAAGAGAGGAGCTAGCAAAGAGAGCTAAGAAGGAAAAAGAGAAGAAAAATTGGAGGTTCAAAGTAAAGAAGCAAAACTAGCTAAGGTGAATCATAAATCAATTTGAAACTTAATTTTTCTTAAAGAAAATTATTCTTTTACGAGTTTAAACATGTATTATACATGTATGTGTAGGGAAAGTGAACGATCCATAATCCATCTCAAATCAATTCATCATACCAATGTAGTGCATACCTGTGTAGACTGACATAACAAGCATGTTGAATCACCTTCTTACCTAAAAGGTTAACTTATCTACACTCTTGAATTTATCCGATGTGAGATTCATGTGAAATATCCCAACAATCATCATTTTTCACTTGAATACCCACAAGTATCATATTAGAGTAGCCATCATTGAACACACCTTTGAGTCATTCAAAAACCATGCTTAACTCTAATACTACTTCACCACACCGGAGGCAAACGTGAGAGTACAACCTTGCTCCTTATAAACCCTTTGCCCTGAACAGCTTTTCCAAAGCCATCCTAAGCCTGCTCCACCCGACTCAAATCATACTTCACTGCGTGGTGCCAAACGCGTGAGAGATCTGTCGACGTTGGGATTTTTATTTATCTCTTTTCTGTTCTTGTCTTTTGGTGTTCTCATGTTAGGTGAGATTTGTTTGAAAAAATAAGTTATGAAAAGGTCCGACATGTATATGTCGACGATTAGACTGTAAGAGTCGCCAGTTGGTATTTTAAAATGGTTACACTAACTCAACCAAGAAAAGGTTTGCACATTAACCTAGTGATGTGACACTATTTAACTGGTCTGTGAAATCGAGATTCGTTAGGGTCTGGGAGCTTGATTATGCGAAGGAAAGGTGTTAGGCACCCCCCGACATTCGTGTTACCACGGTGACCGCCACTTTTCAATTAAAACCATTATCTGAATGTGTGTGTGTGTGTGTGTCAATGTGCAATTATTTGGAAGTAGTGATATGCCTCGTTTGCATCTATATATAAAGGGTTTGAATTTTGTATAAAAATTTAGTTTTAACAAGATATAGCAGTGATATTTTATAAAAGAGTCAATAGTAATTGATGCCTTTGATACTTCCATTTTATTAAATATTCAGCTTAGTTGCTTTTATTTTCGTGATGCGAAGCATCTTCTAGAAAATAATGTAAAAAGTAGTGCTGAATTCCTTATGGGCATTAGAGCCATCTAAAAAAATTCAAACACCGTGAATAATTTACAAGCCGTGTACAGCTGAAAATGCCCATCACGGGAACCGAATCTAGATTCAGGGGGACTGAATCTGTGATCACATGATTCCTAGGCTCACATGCTGTGACAATTTGTATAAAAGCTGTAAATAGTTATATATATATATATAAAAGCTGTAAATATATATATACAGACAATCAACCACCACGAAGCACCTCCATGGGGGATTGAAGAAATGTAAATAAAACTGTAAAAGCGATCAACCGCCATGAAGTAAACTTCAGGCGGGATTAAATATGAAGAAAGCTGTAAAAGGCTACGAAGTGAACTCCAGGCCTGACAGAAATGTGTATATATATATATATATATATATATATATATATATATATATATATATATATATATATATATATATAAAAGCAGTAAACGCTCCGAATATAAATTCAGGCTCATCGAACAAAGTTCGACAACAATTTATATATATGTATATATATATAAAAGCAATAAACGCTCCGGATGTAAATCAGGGCTCAATCGAGGCATAACTCAATAATGTTAGTACAAATATATATATATATATATATATATATATATATATATATATATATATACACACACACACACACACATAAAAGAAATAAAAAGCCACAGACTGAAGTCCTGGCATACGCACACAACACGACTCTCAACGTGAACAACTGTGTGTGCAATATGTGTGGAAAAGACTTTAAATAATGTAAGAAGGCTTACAGTGGGCTGCCAAAGAAGACTTCAATAGCTTTAAATGAATGAACACTCGGCTCCAGTCGGTAAAAAAAATAGCCAAATATAAGCTCACAAGTGTTTGAAATGAGAAAGCACTCAATATATGGTGTATACAGAGCAATTTGGACAGAGCATCCTCACCCTTTTTCCTTTGCAAAATGGCTGCCCAAGCCCTCTATATATAGAGGGGGAGCCACAGGTGTATCTGCGGCAGCGGCAGATGCATCTGCGCCTGCCTGGGGTGCCCCGGGCTTTGCAGGTCCCGCCGTCTCAAAGTACGTTCACGCGTGCAACATGATGTCCACTTGAACTTTTAGAACTTCAATCCGGGCATTCGATCGAGGTGTATAAGACCTTTTACGACATGTTGTTGTCGAGAGCTACGCAATGACATGGAATAAGAGGTTGTATAAAGTCGGGAAGATGGGACCATGCCCAGGTCTTTAAGCTTTAAATTCTATCTAGTATGTTGTCTTGTGTAGTTGTCACTCAGGATTGGAGCTATTGGTTCTTGTAGGACACTTCTGTGTGTAATGCATGTTGAAATATTTGCTAAGACGACACAATATAGGATCGAGGTGGCAAAATGATGATTTTTCCCCTTACCGGGGTTATCTCCAGTTTAGGCTGATTTAGCAGTCGTTGCTCAGGGTTATCTCTGAGATTAGGTTGCTGCATGTGCTGAATGCCTGTCCTCCCAGGGTTATCTTCGGGTTTAGAGCTGAGTTCCACGGGGCTATCACCGAGTGTTAAAGCTGATCGCATGGGTCTAAAACAAGAATTTTCGGGGTTATCTCTGAAACTGCTATTGCATACCTCAGGGTTGTCTCTGAGATTTGAACTGTATCTCCTAGGGTTTTCTTTGGGATTGGAAATGAAGATCTCGGGGTTGTCTCCGAGATGGAACTGAGGATTCCGGGGTTTTCTTCGGAACTGGAACTGCATTCCTCGGGGTTGTCTCCGAGGCTGAAACTGAATATCCTGAGGTTGTCTTCGGGGTTGTAACTGACTATCTCGGGGTTGTCTCTGAGATGGTAAAGACTGAGTATCCCGGGGTTGTCTCCGAGACTGTACTGATTTGACTTCCAAGGTTATCTCTAGAAGACGACTTTGCCCTCCTGCAAGGTTAGTAATTGGAATGCAAAATTTTGAGTGTCTACAAATGCCCCTCTTTATCATATTCATGCAGTGTAATGGTATGGATAGTATAAAGAATACCAGACACTTGAAATGTAACAAGATATTCATGATCCAATGTACTACAGCATGATGTAATGTACTACGTTGATGGGTTTACATGCCATCAACTGAGTGTTGTCAAGGTTGCTTGACCTTCGTTGATATGTGCATCAACGAATGAAATGTATGAAGTTCCCGCTGGGGAGAAGTGTTTTGAAGTTACGACCCCAAAATGACGGCATCGGACCTCCGTGAGGTATTGTCGAATGTAGTTTACAACAATTGTGATCATCGGTATAGTGAGTCCTGTGTTTGGGCGATTAGCAATGAGTGATAGAAAGATCTGCAGGTTGGTTTGTGAGAATCAAGATTTCTAGCTTTTCCGCTCAATCGCGTAACATTCTTTTTCCTGATTTGGCTTTTTCAGCTTGTGAGATCTCCTTTGCATCTCAAACTGGACCGAGCAGGAGGGGTGGGCCCCATTCTCGCTATCTCTTTTTATAGGCCTCTGTTAGTAGTAGGGAGGTTGTGCCCCATTTCCCTGTATTTTTTAGTTGTACAGAGATGATGTATTTAGATGATGATGTACTTAGGAATGTATGTACTATTTTCCATTCCCTACATCATATTGCCATCTATTAATTGTCATGCATGTATCATTTCATGCATATGTATGTCCAGAGATATTCAGTATTGACCCCTGGATGGTCTTATGATACGTCCCATATAGATGTCTTCTTCGACAGTCAGCTGCATTGATCACACCCCACCAGTATTGGTGGCTTCACACTTGAGATTTTGGTATGACAGTGTATCCCCTTCAGACAAGGTGATTGTAGATCAGCTATTGCAGCATTCCATAACCCTCCTGACATTCCAGGTTCCATTGGGCTTTGTAGATGGCATGCTAGAGCACTGGGTACTAGAGAGGCAGGTTTTTCGATTTGGGACCTAGGATTTGACTCCTACATTGGAGGAATGTGAGCGGTTGATGACTTTGCCCTTAGACAGACCTTGCACTCGGATGGCTATCGGAGATATGCGCCGGTAGTTCATGACCCTCACCAGGTTGCGGCGTAGAGTAGTACAGGAAGAGATTACATCCGGCCATGTATTGTCTTAGCATTTTCTGATAGACAGATTTGGCTCATTGGACAGCCATGCTTAGCACTCTAGGGATTTCACCACGCTAGAGGATCAGTGGCATGTGACCAGAGTAGATGTACTTGTGATGTGTGTAGTGGCGTATGTATACATGCCATGATATATGGATGAGTAGGACATCGGTGTTATCATGGTAGTGAGAGCTCTCAGGGAGGGTCATACTATTATTCCGATGATTGTGGCGGAGACGTTGAGATCAGCCACATTTTGCCACACCTACCCTGCAGGGGTATTTACAGGCAGCTCGGTCTTGTTGTACGTGTGGTTCACGTCACACTTAAGATCGATTGGCACGTTCCTACGGCATGGGTATTATTTTTCCCATGAGATAGCCATGTCTTACTCCTTTCAGCCTGTGGAGTGTGTAGACGCTGTATCCTGGTTGGTGTTCTTGGTAGGGATTGGAGATCTTTTTGACATTGTGCCGTGTACAGGGCTCAGTTCACCCTACAATTTTATTACTCATGCCCTTGGAATGAATTATCTCCCTCTAGCTAGTTTGAGGGGTATGACTACCTATCACCCACTGGCTGTGATGTCACAGTTTAACCAGTTTCAGGACTTCCATCCTTTTGAGGGGGCGTTAGGTCAGTGTGTAGCTTCTCGCCATTTGTCAGTAGAGGACAGATCTCGGGTGTATGCTTGTTGGGATCAGCGTGAGCGTGCTGAGTTTTCTATTAGCCATCCGGGCTATTTGACAGAGTATTTTGCGTGGATGGAGACAAAGACTGCACCGGCTGCTGTAGTATCCATAGTGCCGGGGATTAATTCAGATGGTGGAGAGCCCATGGAGGACATTGATTCTCACACCGAGGAGGAGCCATTCACTAGGTTAGCAACAGCTCTTGTAGATTCTCCTAGTACGAGTGCTACTATGATTCAGCATTCAACATAGTACCTAGAGCAGAGTCTTCATCTGATGACCTTCGAGAAAGATCAGGCTAGGGCCTTGATGTTGGCAGCTCTTGATGAGAGAGACATTACTTTATTAGAGAGAGATGAGGCATTAGCTCATAGAGATGCCGTTGTGGCTGAGCGGGATGAGGCCATATCATCTAGAGATGTAGTGATTATGGAGTGGGATAGCGCTATATCTGCCCGGAATGTAGCCATTTCAGACAATACCATAGTAAGGTCCCTTACTACTGGCATCATTGTAGAGATGAGTACGTATATTGATAAGCACAGTGTCTCCATGAAGATGGCTGTAGATCTGTTAGCTCGCGTAGAGACCCTTGTACAGGAGATCACATCGCTACCTCCTTCTTCTGAGAGGGATGCCATGTTAGACTTGATAGCTCGCATATACACTGACTTGTAGATGGGCTTGTATTTTCCTGCACAGACTAGCTTAAGCCATTTTGTCATGTACAGTACACATTGTATATATCAAACAACATTATATATAGCAGGGAAACATATTTTGATCACTTCCCTTTTAGTTATGCATTGTTGCTTGCTTGATATTTTCCTGTTTCTCCAGGGCTTGTGATCTTGATGTATTCTGAACTCCTCCTTGATGAAAAGATATTGAGCTGTCTCAGGATCTTTCAGAATGGATCATTGATCTATGTGTATTCCTTCACATATTTGGTGTCTTGAGACTGATTTCTGTATGTAGATGTGGAGAGGAGTGTGGCTTTCCTCTCTGAGGTTGATCTCACCACAGATAGTCGTCGGTACTCCTTTGTATGGGGAGCCCAGTAAGTTCCATCTCTTATGGATTGGTGTTTCTCGTTGAGGAATAAACTGCAGCTTAGATGGTTGCTGATTCTCCCGTTTACGTGGGGAGGTCAGGTAGTTCCATCCCTTTGGTCTGAAGCCGATGAAATGTGGTGGATTGAAGGATGATCCCAATATCATTGACAAGTGTTTGTGTTTTGGTAGGGGTGAGACCGAACCATGAATGGCTGCCTACGTACTCCTATTGAAGAGGAGATCAGATCTGCGTAGTTCGAACCTGGTGTAGAGGTTCAACGTTGTATGTGGCAAAGGGGTGTAGAGATTTTTTTATTTGTTTTTTTAATGAGAAGGGTGTAGAAATATTTTTTGTTGTTTTTGTTTTATTGCGATCGAACCATATAAAATGACTGCCTACGTACTCCCGTATATCAAGGAGATCAGGTCGGCGTAGTTCGCCTCATGTGTAGGGCAGTTTGCAGCCAATGAAAAGTTTGATGCCATGTTCAGGACAAACTGCGGGGGGTAAAGTTTGATCCTATGTACAGGACAAACTGCAGGTGTGAAAGTTTTAATCCCTGATGGGACAAAGCTGCTGGTGTGAAAAGTTTTGAAGGCAAAATGGTGTGAAGGATCTACTGATCCAGAACCAGGCTGCTGGTAAGAAAGGTGTGTTTGTCCCTGATGGGGCAAATGAGCATGAAGAAAGGTTGTATGTAGTTAAAGGTTAGAAAACCTGAAATGACTGGGGATCTGGTTATCCAAAACCAGGATGTTTTCTTGATGGTAACCTCAGACATAGTACCGTTTCATAGTGTCTGAGTTGATGAGTTGTGGAAATTCATCGTCGTCCATTTCCTGTAATTGGAGAGCACCTCATATCAATACGTCCTTGACAACAAACGGGCCTTCCCAGTTTGGGGTGAATTTTTCCTTAGACTGATCTTGGTTGTCAATGATCTTCTTCAAAACCAAGTCGTGTTGTTTGAACTACCGTAGCCAGACTTTTCTATTGTAGGATTTGGCGATCCTTTGTTGGTATAATTGACTATGGAAAATAGCATCACTTCGCCTTTTGTCTATTAGAGACAATTGGTGATACCTGTCTTGTAACCATTGGTCTTCATCCAGCTGAGCATCTATCAACACTCGGAGGGATTCTATTTCCACTTCTATGGGGAACATTGCTTCCATCCCATAGGTTAATGAGTATGGGGTTGCCCTAGTGGAAGTGCGTATTGATGTTTTGTAGGCTAACAGAGTCAGAGGCAATAAGTCAGGCCATCCTTTGTGATTGGCAAACATCTTTAGCATGATCTTTTTGATATTTTTGTTAGCCGCTTCAATAGCACCATTCATCTTTAGACGGTAGATGATGGAGTTGAGATGTTTGATGTGGAATTTACTACACAACTCCTCCATCATTTTATTGTTAAGGTTCTTAGCATTATCTGATACAATTACCTCTGGTTGTTCATATCGATAAATGACATTATTTTTGATGAAAGCAATGATGACTTCTTTTGTAACCCCGGGGAAGGAGGCTGCTTCTACCCATTTAGTGAAGTAGTCAATCATGGTGAAGATAAACCGATG
The DNA here is from genome assembly GCA_016801055.1 of Panax notoginseng. NCBI lineage: Eukaryota > Viridiplantae > Streptophyta > Magnoliopsida > Apiales > Araliaceae > Panax > Panax notoginseng. The sequence continues at coordinate 38,274,670 of CM029017.1, read as the reverse complement.
CCCATTACTGGATTTAGGCTCGATGGGCCCGATCACATCCATTCCCCACATTGAGAAGGGCCAGGGCGAACTCATATTATGGAGCTCCCTTGGAGGGGCATGAATAACATTCCCATGAATTTGACATTGATAACATCTCTTGACGTGATCATCACAGTTAGCCTTGAGAGAGAGCCAGTAATACCCTATTCTGAGGATCTTTTTAATAAGTAGAGGGCCACTCTTGTGTGGGCCACATACTCCACCATGGATTTCATCCATGAGCCTCTGAGCTTGGTCCTTGTTCAGATATCTGAGGAGACCAAGTTCTGTATCTCTTTTGTAAAGTGCATCTCCGTTCAGGTAGAATTTCATAGCCAGTCGATGGATCAGCCTTCTTTCCGTCAGGCTCACCTTAGCGGGTGCAGATCTATCTTGTAAGTACTCCTTGATATGTTGATACCAAAGGTGTTGGATGGGAGGTAGCTCATCCGATACTTCTCCAATGTAATTCTCATAGGCTGGTGCCTTTTGTTGGGCAAATGTGAGGGTTGACATGTTTTCTTAGTCAAGTATTTTGATCAAGGAGGCCAAGGTTGCTAGCGCATCTGCAAAATCATTCCTATTCCGAGGAATGTGGAGGAAGGATATTTCTTCAAACTCAGAAGCCATCTGTAGAACCCACCGATGGTAAGGCGACAAATGTAGACCTTTGGTCTGATAGATTCTTGTGGTTTGTCTGATTACCAACTCGAAATCTCTAAAGACAATTAACCGTCTGATGACCATTGATTGAGAAAGTTTTAGCCCCATGATACAACCTTCATACTTAGATGTGTTGTTAGTGTTGGCAAACTGCAATTTGATGGCGATGGGATACTGCTCCCCCATAACGGATACTAGAACTACTCTAGCCCTAGAACCTTCCATGCTTACATCTCCATCAAAATACATCTTCCATGCTTGGCGTGCATCGTACTGATGGTGTTGCTGAACTGTCATTACCCCTTCATCGGGGAAGTATGTTTCCACGGGTTTGAAATCCCCTGAAGGTGCGGCGGCCAGTTGATTCGCAATTCCTTGACCTTTGATAGATTTTTTCGTCACGTAGACGATGTCAAATTGTTGTAGGATCAACTGCCATCTGGACAGTCGACAATTCAGCATGGGTTTACTGAACACGTACTTGAGAGGATCCACGCGGGATATGAGATGGGTTGTGTGACTGGAGGTAATGTTGTAACCTCATGGAAGTCCATGCTAAAGCACAATAAGTCTTCTCAATCAGAGTGTACTTTTGTTCACTGCTGTTGAATCATTTGCTGATGTAGTGGATAGGTCGCTCTTGGCCTCTATTGTCTTTCTGTTCCAGTATGTAGCCCATGGCATTGTCATTAATGGACAGGTACATAAACAGGGGAACATCATCCCTGGGTGGTACCAAAATAGGAGCGATGACTAGCTGCTCTTTGATTGTAAGGAAGGCTTTCTGGCACTCATCATTCCATTTTATGGAGGAGTTCTTCCTTAACAACTTGAAAATCGGCTCACAGGTTGCTGTGAGTTGGGAGTTGAATCTGTTAATGAAATTGATTATCCCTAAAAATTCTCGTATTTCCTTCTCTGTCTGAGGAATAGGCATTTCCGTAATGGCCTAGATTTTGGTGGGATCCAGCTCAATCCCCTTGTGGCTGACTAGGAAACCTAGCAACTTACCTGATTTGACGCCAAAGGTGCACTTGGCTGGATTCAACTTTAAGTTGTACTAACGTAATCTGTTGAAGAGCTTTCTGAGATGGTCTAAGTGGTCTTCTTCCCTTCAGGACTTGACAATGATGCCATCCACATAGATCTCTATCTCCTTGTGTGTAACAGCCCAATATTTTCTATATAAATAAATCAGAAATTTTGCGTATAATTTTTTATTTTTTTATTTTAAGGATGAGGATTTGTACAAGATAATGTGTATATGTATTTATGTGGTAAATAAAAATATATTTATTACATGAATATTTACAAATAATTTTATTTTAGAATTTTTGATTATTATAAATTATATTCTTATAATAATTAGTTTTAAGGTAGAAATATTTTTATTAATTATTTTCCATGAAAATAATATATGAAATGATTTTTAGAATACTTATAATAATTATTTTATTATATGAATTTTAGTACATATTATTAAGTTAATTATTTTACCTTAATTGTTAAGGTTAAATATGGGAGAATAAATCAGATATGGAATCCAAACCCAAATTTTGAAATTTGATCAAAGAATGAGAATAATAATATTATATTTTTATTTTTCAGTGCTATAAATATGTACTGTATGTACGTATTGATAATGGTTGGTCAATTATGATGAATAATTTTAAAACCCTAATATTAATTGGTTAAACCCTTGTTTTACTAGGGGAAACCCTAATTTGAAAATCAATTGTGAGTTTAAGAATGTTACATAACTGTGTTATATGTTTTATGTTGTGTATTAAATGATTAATTAGGTAAATCCTAATTAAAATCTGGAAACCCTAAATTGTTAAACCCTCATTACTAAACTAGAACTCTAATTTAGTAATTGAAAACCCTAATTGTAATTTGGTAAACCTAATTACCAAAAGTATAAACCCTAATTGATTATTTAGTAATGTTAATTATAATTAATGATGTTAAACCCTAATGTTCTTGTATAATGTAATTAGAAAATCTAATCTAATTAAGGAATCCCTAATTAAAAATTTTAGAAACTAAAATTTGTTATTATTTTATTTTATTTTTTTGTGTCAAACCCTAGCGGAAAAAATCCTACAATTTGTACTAAACCTTAGGGTTAAACCCGAAGGGTTAAACCCTAAGGGTTTGACAAGATTACATTTAAGCCATTAAAATTGAAAGCCAATTGACCATTTTGCCCTTTTGTGTGTATTAATGAAGCTAGCATATAGGTTTTGACATTTGGTGAAGTTGTTCACCAAACCAACAACCCCATGTGCTCTCTAATAATCAGCAACAAGCCACCTTTACCAACCATAAATGCACCCAACATCATATATATATAGATTGGAGAGAGAAAAAGTGTATTGTTAGCCTCATTTTGCACAAAACCCTCAACCATTCTCTCTTAACCCCAAACCTCAGAAATTTCCCTCATATATCAGTCATAAATCAAGCCCCACTAACACCATAACAAAATCTGAAGCTCAGAATCAGAAGATCAAAGTGAGGTATAAAAACTAACCCTAGAAAATTTGATCTTGATCAACATGTTAGATGTTATGATTGAGTGCTAAAATATGTTGGTTATAGTGTCTAATGATGATCTGGGTAGACGTTGAATCCATAACATCTAGAGGCTCAAATTTGGCTTTTTACAAAATCTGGAAATTTTTAAAGAGTGGTCTGACAACGAATGTCAGACCTTATATCTCTGTGATCTGTTAAGATTTTTGTGTTTTGAAAGTTTGTAGTTGTAGTCGTGTATGTGTTCTTTAGTCTAAAAGTGAAATCCGGGTCATTGTATGTGTAGATTGTAAGTTATAACCGGTCAAAAGCCGTTGACCGGCATTGACTGAGCCATTTCTGGGCAGCCCAGAAACCGTGAACTAGCATCTGACAAGTTTTTTGTTGGCCTTGGATCTGTTAGGTTTATGATGTTTTGTTTTTGTTGTTGCAACTATGTTGTAGTCTGGTAGGTGAACCTTAGATTCATACCTTTATATCACCAAAACATCAAACTTGTTGCTCGCAGTGGCTAGTCAAAGTTGGTCAGATGTTCACGGCTTGAGTTTTCTGGGTAACCTAGAAAACTCAAGAGCGTGATTTCTGACAAACGTTGACCGGCATGGATCTGCTTATTATGTTGTTGTAATGTGTGTTTTATGTGTCAACTTTGTACCTTGTCATTCTGGCTACATACTGCATACTTTAGCTCACACAAACAGTACAAGAATCACATGTTATAGAAGCCCAAAAATGGACAGTCGATCTGTTCTTCATTTCTGGGTAACCCAGAAATGAAGAACAGGTCTGACAGCCACTTTAGAGGCTCAGATCTCTTTGGTTATGCATGTTATGATGATGTTTATTGTTGGATCGTGTAGTTTTGTACTTGTACTACATGATCTGACCATCAACATGTCCAGAAACACTTTGTGTGAAGATTAATTATTTGTCAAACGTGGTACCTGGCAAACTGAATTGAATTTCTGGGTTTGCATGATGAACACGAAGAACACCAATAGCGACGGTTCTGTCGCTATAGGCAGTCTTTAATGACAGTTTTATAAAAACTAATTAAATTAATTTGTAAAAATCATTTAAAAATAGAAATTAATTTCCGAAAATTACAAAAATTATTTTAAAAATTATTTTAAGTTATAAAAAAATTAATTTTTAATAATTTGAAATATTTTTCATAAATATTAGTATTTATTTAAATATTATTGATAATTAATTCATTTATTAAATGTATTAAATAAATTAATTAAAAATGATTTTATTATATTAAAAATCATTTTAAATGATAATAAGTTATTTAAAAATATTTTAAGTTATAAAATATAACTTTTAATAATTTAATGTAAATTTCATTAATTATTTAATATTAATGATATTAAATTTATTTAACAATTAAATTAAATAAATTAATTAAAAATGATTTTAATATTATAAAAATCATTTTAAATGAAAATAAATAGTTTAAAAATATTTTAAGTTATAAAATATAACTTTTAATATTTAAAGATAAATTTAATTAATCAATTATTATTAATAATATTAAGGGTATTTATTAATTATATTAAATAAATTAGTTTAAAAATAATTTTAATATTATAAAAATCATTTTGAATGTAAATAAAGTGTTTAAAGATATTTTAAGTTATAAAATATAACTTTAAATATTTAAAGAATAATTTCATTAATAATTTAATATTAATAATATTAATTTAATATTAAATAATATTAAATTTATTTAATAATTATATTAAATAAATAGTTTAAAAATAATTTTATTAATTTAAAAATCATTTAAAAAGGATATAAATGAATTAAAAATATTTTAAGTTATAATTAATGACTTTTAATATTTTGATAAATAGTACATTAATATTTAAATATTAATGATAATTATTTAAAAATAATTTTAAATGTTTTAAAAATCATTTAAGGATAATATTAATACTTTAAAAATATTTTAAGTTATTATAAATAACTTTAATATTTTGGCAATGGTTTCATTAATAGTTTAATATTAATTAAATATTAATAATAATAGAATTGTTTGATATTTAAATCATTTAAGCATGATTCCGATGTTTGAAAAATTCATGATAAATTATAATAAATGTTTTAAAATTATTATATGTCATTTAAAAATAATATGGCTGATACTTGCGGATATTGAGTTACAGTATAGAGTCTTAGACTCGATAATTATCCGATAAAGCCATCGGTAGACCGACATATTTCAGAAATTGATTTGAACTTAGATAGTTTGACTTGATAAGTTTTTACTTGTGATTCAATAGTTGTTAAACATATGTGACAATGTGATTAGGTAATGTGCTAACTGCAATAAGCAGTGCTATGTGTTACGATATGTTGTTCTAATCAGTGAAATGATTTTATTACTGATAGGTGGTTGTATAAAAGATTAAACTAAGTCGTGAATTGTAAGAAGCGTATCAGACAAGTATCTTACCTTTGTATTTTCTTTATGCAATGGACATGAGTAAGAATATTTATGAATTATATTATTACTATACAGATTATTAACCTTATATTATATACTCTTATTGATTATCAACATTTTAGTTTATGGTAATTCAGATACATATATATATATATATATATATATATATATATATATATATATATTCTGTTCGTTAATTTCTATAAATGGTTATACAAGTGTCCCCACTTGGATAATCATTGTATTTAATCACATGATGATACACCTTTGTCAATTACCCGTATATATATATGTTGAATTATAGATTATTGTTGAACAAGATAAAACTTTTGATTTGGAACCCAGACAAGTATGAACATCCCTACACGGAAAAACTTTTATGCGCCCAAGGCGGACAGAGTGAACGATACCCTCGTTCTTGCATGTAGTATTGGTCAATGCAAGGTACAACGGGCTGATCACCCCAGTACCCGTAAGTTATGATGGTTTGCAGATGATATTTTGTTTAACCTTTTCAAAAAATGAAAATAATGTTCATAGTATGTCACCTTAACCTTATTTATAGTCATTATGTAGTTTTAAAAATTTGAAAGAGGGTTGTTATGTTATTATTATCGGTATAGATACTTCACAACTATTGATCTGTTGTAGAAGGGTAGTATAAAGAAAACATTTAAATTCTTTCAGCTTATATATATAATTGTAATTACTTGCTGGGCACTCAAATGCTCATCCTTGCTTAATTTAAATGTTTTCAGCTTAATGTGAAGAACCAGAAAGCTCATGTAGAAACAAAGGAAAAGGAAAGTTAACCAAATAAGATTTGTGGTAGTTATGTAATATTTTGATATTATTATTAAGACAATGATATATATTATCTATTATGGGTTATAATGAATGTTTAAAGGTTACGTACTTGGGATTCAGACTCTGATTAATATGTAAATTAAGTTGATCTTTATATTATTGTTATTATTATTAGTATTATTCCGTTCATAGAAATGGTATCGTGAAGCACCGAGTTCGGGTTTCAAGTACCCAGATTTGGGGGCTTTACAGGTTGGTATCAGAGCTTAGGGTTAAAAACCTTAGGTGGGTCAGACCTTAGGCTATAACCTTAGAACAGAAGGAAATATTGAAAATATAAGTAACTCATATAGAGTTTAAAAAGGAGATGAATTGAATAAAATTCATCGTCAAACAAAATAAAAGATAACTTATATAAAACTCTTATTTGCTGTGTGTATATACTATATGCTAATCAGGATAATTTATGTGTGTAGATGTCTGGTGGAAAAGGCTTGTTATATGCTTATAGCATGAAGAAGGATCGAATCCATTCACCCGACCTAATATCAAAGCCAATAGTTGAAATTGAGGCTAACAATGAAACCAACTCGGACGATGTGGTTATTGTAGAAAATGTAATACCGGATCCGAAAATGGTGGAGCTGACAGATAGTGATTCGGACACTAAAGTTGAAGCTAATCAAGCATCAACGGAGGTGCATAATCTGAAGAACAAGGTTTCTTCTCTGAAAAGGCTGTGGGAGATAAAAATGCTGTTGAATAGTCAGTTGCGTCAAGCGTTAATAGAAACAATGGAAGAACAAGATAAGCTTAAAATCCAAATTGATCAGATGGGAGCCACAAGCAACACAGTGTGTGCAGCTCCGAGCAAGAAGGGGAAAAGAAAGATAGAAGACCATGACTTAGGAAAATTCGATAAGAAGAAAGGGAAAAGAATATGTTATCTGTGCGATTATGAAAGACATACTACTCTGTATTATCCCGACTACAAACCAGGAGCATGTTTTATCTGAGGGATAGAAGGTCATCAGGCGAAAAGTTGTCCAAGGAAAAGGTGTAATAAATAAGTAGTATAGGTTCTGTTGTGTAGGTGTGTTTAATGTAATATAAATAATAAGTATGTCTGTGTAATGTAATGTTCCCAACTTTTGTGTTAGTCAAGACTGTAAATCCCAACTTTTGTAGTCATAAAGGGATAACTGATGTTTAAAGAATTATGTGCTATATTATGTAAAATATTCGCTAAATGAATATGAATCTATGTTTGAGTAGTGAAACAAGTTTAAAATATTAAACTTATGCGATAAGGTTTAGAATGTAAGTTAAATTTATGATTTTATTTAATCAGATAATGCCGCCAAGACGTCGAACTCGAAATCAAAAGGTAGAAGAATCTGTCAACAACGCTGAGGGACAACAAAAGGCAGACCCGATACAGAGCTTCATGAACATGATAGCTCAGGCTATGCAACAGGGAATACCAGCTGTACGGAACCAGCCGGACAACCACTTAGCTAACTTCAAAGACTTTAAGGCTATAGGACCGCCATAATTTAATGGTACAACAGACCTGTTGAAGCCTAAACTTGGGTCAAAGAGATTGAAAAAGCATTCGTGATAGTTAGGGTAACTGAAGGGCAGAAGACCGCTTTTTCCACCTACATGATGAAGGGTGAGGCAAACTTTTGGTGGGAAGCGAATCAGGCGAGGGCAGGAGAAGGTGTGATAACTTGGGATAGGTTCAAAACTTTGTTTTTTGAAAACTATTTTTCACCTAGTATGCAGGCTAGGATGGAGGTGAAATTTTTAGAATTGAAGCAAGAGAATATGACGGTGTCCGAATATGCCGCCAAATTTAATGAGTTAGCTAGGTTTTCCCTGCATCAAGTTGATACGGAGGCTAAAAAAGCGAGAAGGTTTGAGCTGGGATTGAAACCCTGGCTCTACAACAAGGTGGCAGTGTTGCAGATCCCTACATTTGTAGCACTCATAGAGAAGGCGTTTATAGCTGAGGAGGGGAGTGAGGCCATGAGCCTCTACAACAAGGAGAGAAAGAATAAGGGTAAGACCGAAGGAGCTGGGAAGGTGGGAATTAATAGTGGGAGCAGGAGTGGAGATGGAAAGAGGAAGGTGAATAATTTTGGGAATGTTCAGATCAAGCAGGAAGGAGTTAAGAAGCCAGCGGTACAGTATAAGACTTGTGGGAAGAACCACTCTGGGGAATGTCTGAAGGGGAAATTTGTTTGTTACAAGTGCGGGCAGGAGGGCCATATCTCTCCCAACTTCCCCAATCCTAAAATGAATAGTGGGTGTTCTTTGTGCGGATCAACTGAGCACAAGGTGAAGGATTGCTCGAAGAGGAGGGTGGAGACAGGAAGTGTGAATACGGGCACTGGCAGCGGGACGTTAGCAATCACCGGACCGACTTTGTCAAACAAACCAACAAAATCAACAGCAAGGGTCTACAAAATGACTGTCCAGGATACGATATCAACTGGCAATACAATTCCAGGTATTAATCGTATAACTTTTATTTTATTATACATGATTTTCCTATCTATAGTAAATTATTTTATAAAAAAATTTTGAGGGAGGAATTTGAGTTCTTTTAGAAATTAAATTTCCGTTTAATCAGAAAGACAAGCTTTATGTGAATAGTTAAAGATCAGTTCGATCAAAGTTGATCGAGATCTACTTGCAATGATTGTGTATGCTATGTACCCTTGTATGTATAGGTTTTAAAACGGTGATTTCGGGGACGGAATCTTTATAAGGGAGGGTTAATGTAACAATCCGATATTTTCTATATAAATAAATCAAAAATTTTGCTTATAATTTTTATTTTTATTTTAAGGATGAGGATTTGCACAAGATAATGTGTATATGTATTTATGTGATAAATAAAAATATATTTATTACATGAATATTTATAAATAATTTTTGATTATTATAAATTATATTCTTATAATAATTAATTTTAAGGTAGAAATATTTTTATTAATTATTTTTCATGGAAATAATATATGAAATAATTTTTAGAATACTTATAATATTTATTTTATTATATGAATTTTAGTACAGATTATTAAGTTAATTATTTTATCTTAATTATTAAGGTTAAATATGGGAGAATAAATCAGATATGGAATCCAAACCCTAATTTTGGAATTTGATCAAGAAATGAGAATAATAATATAATAATATTATATTTTGATTTTTCAGTGCTATAAATATGTACTGTATGTACGTATTGATATTGGTTGGTTAATTATGGTGTATAATTTTAAAACCCTAATATTAATTGGTTAAACCCTAGTTTTATTAGGGGAAACCCTAATTTGAAAATCAGTTTTGAGTTTAAGACTGTTACATAACTATGTTATATGTTTTATGTTGTGTATTAAATGATTAATTAGGTAAACCATAATTAAAATAGGAAAACCCTAAATTGTTAAACCCTCATTAGTAAACTAGAACCCTAATTTAGTAATTGGAAACCCTAATTGTAATTTGGTAACCCTAATTACCAAAAGTATAAACCCTAATTGATTATTTAGTAATGTTAATTATAATTAATGATGTTAAACCCTAATGTTCTTGTATAATGTAATTAGAAAATCTAATCTAATTAAGGAAACCCTAATTAAAAATTTTAGAAACTAAAGTTTGTTATTATTTTATTTTATTTTTTTATGTGCAAACCCTAGTGGGAAAAATCCTACAATTTGTGCTAAATCTTAGGGTTAAACCCTAAGGGTTTGACAAGATTACATTTAACCATTAAAATTGAAAGCCAATTGACCATTTTGCCCTTTTGTGTGTATTAATGAAGCTAGCATATAGGTTTTGACATTTGGTGAAGTTGTTCACCAAACCAACAACCCCATGTGCTCTCTAATAATCAGCAACAAGCCACCTTTACCAGCCATACTTGCACCCAACATCATATATATATATATATATATATATATATATATATATATATATATATATAGATTGGAGAGAGAAAAAGTGTATTGTTAGCCTCATTTTGCACAAAACCCTCAACCATTCTCTCTCAACCCCAAACCTCAGAAATTTCCTTCATATATCAGTCATAAATCAAGCCCCACTAACACCATAACAAAATCTGAAGCTCAGAATCAGAAGATCAAAGTGAGGTATAAAAACTAACCCTAGAAAATTTGATCTTGATCCACATGTTAGATGTTATGATTGAGTGTTAAAATATGTTGGTTATAGTGTCTAATGATGATCTGGGTTGCTAGATGTTGAATCCATAACATCTAGAGGCTCGGATTTGGCTTTTTACAAAATCTGGAAATTTTTAAAGAGTGGTCTGACAACGAATGTCAGACCTTATATCTCTGTGATCTGTTAAGATTTTTTGTGTTTTGAAAGTTTGTAGTTGTAGTCGTGTATGTGTTCTTTAGTCTAAAAGTGAAATCCGGGTCATTGTATGTGTAGATTGTAAGTTATAACCGGTCAAAAGCCGTTGACCGGCATTGACTGAGCCATTTCTGGGCAGCCCAGAAACCGTGAACTAGCATCTGACAAGTTTTTTGTTGGCCTTGGATCTGTTAGGTTTATGATGTTTTATTTTTGTTGTTGCAACTATGTTGTAGTCTGGTAGGTGAACCATAGATTCATACCTTTATATCACCAAAACATCAAACTTGTTGCTTGCAGTGGCTGGCCAAAGTTGGTCAGATGTTCACGGCTTGAGTTTTCTGGGTAACCCAGAAAACTCAATAGCGTGATTTCTGACAAATGTTGACCCACATGGATCTGCTTATTATGTTGTTGTAATATGTGTTTTATGTGTTAACTTTGTACCTTGTCATTCTGGCTACATACTGCATGCACTAGCTCACACAAACAGTACAAGAATCACATGTTATAGAAGCCCAAAAATGGACAGTCAATCTGTTCTTCATTTCTGGGTAACCCAGAAATGAAGAACAGGTCTGCAGCCACTTTAGAGGCTCAGATCTCTTTGGTTATGCATGTTATGATGATGTTTATTGTTGGATCGTGTAGTCTTGCACTTGTACTACATGATCTGACCATCAACATGTCCAGAAACACTTTGTGTGAAGATTAATTGTTGGTCAAACGTGGTACCTGGCAAACTGACTTGAATTTCTGGGTTTGCATTAAGAACACGAATAACACCTATAGCGACGGTTCTGTCTCTATAGGCAGTCTTTAATGACAGTTTTATAAAAATTAATTAAATTAATTTCTAAAAATTATTTAAAAATAGAAATTAATTTTTGAAAATTACAAAAACTATTTTAAAAATTATTTAACGTTATAAAAAAATTAATTTTTAATAATTTGAAATATTTTTCATAAATATTAGTATTTATTTAAATATTATTGATAATTAATTCATTTATTAAATGTATTAAATAAATTATTTAAAAAGAATTTTATTATATTAAAAATTATTTTAAATGATAATAAGTTATTTAAAAATATTTTAAGTTATAAAATATAACTTTTAATATTTTAAAGTAAATTTCATTAATTATTTAATATTAATGATATTAGATTTATTTAACAATTAATTAAATAAATAAATTAAAAATAATTTTAATATTATAAAAATTATTTTAAATGAAAATAAATTGTTTAAAAATATTTTAAGCTATAAAATATAACTTTTAATATTTAAAGGAAAATTTTGTTAATTAATTATTATTAATGATATTAAGGTTATTTAATAATTATATTAAATAAATTCGTTTAAAATGATTTTAATATTATAAAAATGATTTTAAATATAAATAAAGTGTTTAAAGATATTTTAAGTTATAAAATATAACTTTTAATGTTTAAAGAATAATTTTATTACTAATTTAATATTAATGATATTAATTTAATATTAAATGATATTAAATTTATTTAATAATTATATTAAATAAATAGTTTAAAAATGATTTTATTAATTTAAAAATCATTTAAAAAGGATATAAATGAATTAAAAATATTTTAATTTATAATTAATGACTTTTAATATTTTGATAAATAGTACATTAATATTTAAATATTAATGATAGTTATTTAAAAATGATTTTAAATGTTTTAAAAATTATTTACGGATAATATTAATACTTTAAAAGTATTTTAAGTTATTATAATTAACTTTAATATTTTGGCAATGGTTTCATTAATAATTTAATATTAATTAAATATTAATGATAATAGAATTGTTTGATATTTAAATCATTTAAGCATGATTCCGATGTTTGAAAAATTCATGATAAATTGTAATAAATATTTTAAAATTATTATAAGTCATTTAAAAATAATATGACTGATACTTACGGATATTGAGTTATAGAATAGTGTCTTAGACTCGATAATTACCCGATAAAGCCGTCGGTAGACCGACATGTTTCAGAAATTGATCTGGACTTAGATAGTTTGACTTGATAAATGTTTACTTCTGATTCAATGGTTGTTAAACATATGTGACAATGTGATTAGGTAATGTGCTGACTGCAATAAGCAGTGCTATGTGTTACGATATGTTGTTCTAATCAGTAAAATAATTTTATTACTGATAGGTGGTTATATAAAAGATAAAACTAAGTCGTGAATTGTAAGCAACATATCAGACAAGTATCTTACCTTTGTATTTTTTTTATGCAATGGACATGAGTAAGAATATTTATGAATTATATTATTACTATACAGATTATTAACCTTATATTATATACGCTCATTGATTATCCACATGTTAGTATATGGTAATTCAGATATATATATTCTGTTCGTTAATTTCTATAAATGGTTATACAAGTGTCCCCACTTGGATAATCATTGTATTTAATCACATGTTGATACACCTTTGTCAATTACCCGTGTGTGTGTGTGTGTATATATATATATATATATATATATATATTTATATATATATATGTTGAATTATAGATTATTGTTGAACAAGATAAAACCTTTGATTTGGAACCCAAACAAGTATGAACATCCCTACACGGGAAAACTTTTATGCGCCCAAGGCGGACAGAGTGAACGATACCCTCGTTCTTGCATGTAGTATTGATCAATACAGGGTACAACGGGATAATCACCCCCGTACCCGTAAGTTATGACGGTTTGCAGATGAATTTCTATTTAACCTTTTCAAAAAATGAAAACAATGTTCATAGTATGTCACCTTAACCCTATTTATAGTCATTATGTAGTTTCAAAAAATTGAAAGAGGGTTGTTATGTTATTATTATCGGTATAGATACTTCACAACTATTGATCTGTTGTAGAAGGGTAGTATAAAGAAAACATTTAAATTCTTTCAGCTTATATATATAATTGTAATTATTTGCTGGGCACTCAAAAGCTCATCCTTGCTTAATATAAATGTTTTCAGCCAAGTGTGAAGAACCAGAAAGCTCATGCAGAAACAAAGGAAAATGAAAGCTAACCAAATAAGATTTATGGTAGTTATGTAATAGTTTGATATTATTATTAAGACAATGATATATATTATCTATTATGGGTTGTAATGAATGTTTAAAGGTTACGTACTTGGGATTCTGACTCTGATAAATATGTAAATTAAGTTGATCTTTATAATATTGTTATTATTATTAGTATTATTCCGTTCATAGAAATGGTATCGTGAAGCACCGAGTTCGGGTTTCAAGTACTCGAATTTAGGGGCTTTACATTGTGCATTAAATCGTGGAAAAGAGCCATCATGGCTCGCTGGTAGGTAGCTCTGGCATTGATGAGGTCGAATAACAACTGTCTGTAGCAAAAGGTTTCCCAAGGCGTGATGAATGCAGTCTTCTCACGATCCTCTTCAGCAACCATAATTTGATGGTACCCCATGAAGCAATCAGCAAAGGAGTACATGCCATATTGAGCAGTATTGTCAATGGGAATATGGATAAATGGCACGGGAAAGCTATCTTTAAGGCAAGCTTTGTTCAGATCCCGGTAATCCATACAAACTCGTACCTTTCCTCCTAGTTTAGGCACGGGGACTATGTTATATAACCATTCAGGGTATGTAGACACCATGATGATGCCTGCTTGAAATTGTTTCACAATTTCTTCTTTAACCTTTAAACTCCACTCAGGTTTTAATCGCCTGAGCTTTTGCCTGACTGGCTTAAATCCCTCTTTGATGGGGAGGTGATGAATAACAATGTCAGTAGACAAATCGACCATGTCTTCATGAGACTATGCAAACACATCCTAGAATTGGGTTAATAGTGTAACCATGTCATTCCTTTGGTTTGAAGTAAGGTCCGTACCAATCTGGATTAGTTTAGGGCTTTTTATGGTTCTGAGATTGAATGAAGTGGTTTGATCAAGATTTGGTTTGGGTTTATCTTCGACCCATTCTTTGATCTTCTGAGGTATCTCAATGTTCTCTTGTATTTCCATCAAGTCTGAGTCCAACTTTTCATCAAAGTTACAATCCTTGTGAAGAAAAGGCACCTCATCAGCAAGTATATGCATATCTAAGTTTAGAGTCCTGAAACAAAATATGCTTTCCTTAATATATGAAACCGTTTAATCATACAAAGTGTTAACACACAATAACAAAACAACTGCTAATACTTTACTGAAAAGTAAGCAATTATTGATATCTATAGGGCAGAGGGAGTTTCTGCCCTTTTTACCCTTGTCGACAAATGCAAGGAGTGCTGCTCCAATTGTCGAGGGCGAAGTCCTGGTGGACAGCAGTAATGAAGGGGCTATTATAATCCTCTTTCTTCCGAATGATGACCATGATATCTGGACAATCATCGTCTGGGGTGACCCTATTTGTACTGTCCGTGTGGACTATGATGCGTATGTTTGATAAGCACCTTGCAATATCGTACTTGCACTTTCGATTCTTTTCCTCGGCCTCTGGATCTGGTATCAAGACTTCTTTTTGTTTGATCGATATCGGCTTAGGAAATAACATAGTCATTACATGTGTAAGAACCTTTACTAGAGTCTATACAGGCTCAGCCTCTGCAAATTTGAGTAATCACCGTGTGGCTGAGGATGAAGGAACCTGTTTGTGCTTATGAGGATTCCTGTGACTGGAGCTAGCAGAATAGCCTAGTCCGACTGTCCCTATTTGGCCGGGAACTTGAATTGGGTGCTTGATGCCCTGATGATCTTTACCCAACCCTTGTCTAGGTTGATAGCCCAACGAATCATTTCTTGACCTGCTGACATTACCTTGGCAGAAATTTTGGGTATCAAAAGTGGTGCCCCAATTGGATGGTAGTGAGTGTTTCTCACCTCTAGGGTATGAAAGCTGACAGACTCAACTTCATTGAAACTGATGAGCGGAATGTCGCCTTGTTCAGGACATTTTAACTCAGCATTAACAGTGACTAGGCTGTTGTTAATGATGTATTTAAGTTGCTGATGTAGGGTGGACGGGACGGCCCTAGCCATGTGAATTCACGGTCTCCCTAAGAGTAAGTTGTATCTTGTAGCTATTTTGAGCAAATGATAGGATACATTGAAGGTATGTGGACCAATCTCCACAAGTAGTTCAATCTCTTCGAAAACATTTTGTCGGGATCCGTCAAAAGCTTTGATAACTGTATGGCTGCTTCAGATTCTCTTGAGATTAATATTCATCTTCTCCAAAGTGGAATAAGGGCAGATATTCAAGGATGATCCTCTATCGATCAATACTCATTCGACCACGTATCTGGAGGACATTACCGCTATATGCAACAGCTTGCAATGGCCCATCCCTTCGGGAGGTATATCACCGTCAGTGAAAGATATCACATTATTGTTAAAAATGTGATCCACCAGATGCTGGAATTTTTCAACATCTACTAACTTAGGCAATTGGGATTTTTCCAAAACCCTGAGCAAGACCTTATTATGATCTTTGGAAGAGAAAACCAAGTCCAGTATGGAAATTTGTTGTGGAGCTTCTCTTAAGCTTGAAACCACATTGGCTTCATTATGTCCCATAGTACGGAGAAATTCTTTATTTTCTCCATGGGCACTTTCCCCTTTGACTTGAGCACTTGTGTAGGCTGTAGCACTTGTGTGGGATGTGGATCCTTTAACCTCTCCATAATTTAATGGAACTTTTTGTAGGCTGAAAATATGATATTGTGGTCTGAATGGTAAAATAATTGGCTCTGGCGTAGCCACTTTCAAAGGAGTTTCAATACCCTTGAGCTGAATAGGTTGAATTGTATATGAGGGGGTAGCTAAATCTGTCTCAGAAGATATGACTGCTACGACTTCCTTCCACTTTATAGGAAATGCGTCTCCACTCTATAGTAAAACAGTGTTATCGTTTGCCAGCTGCAAGACACCGCTGTCAATTAAGTTCTAAATAAGGTGGCGGTGTGCCCAACATTCTTCTGTGCTGTGACCGCGAGAGTGGGAGTGGTATTGGCACACTCCATTAAAATTAAATCGTCTTGAACGCGTGCTGATTGGAGGTAACAGAGCTATGATTCTTCCTTCATTGATCAGCATCTGAAATATCTCTTCCATCGGTTGGCCTAGGTATGTAAATTCCTTTGATTGGCAAAATCCTGAAGGGCTTTGACATTTGCTCTTTTTGCAATTTTATCCTCCAGTATTTCATTTTTTAGAGCGTGTGACGCCCCCAAATTTAGGTACTTGAAACCCGAACTCGGTGCTTCACGATACCATTTCTTTGAGCTGAATAATAATGATAATATAAATATCAAACTTAATTTACATATATCAGAGTTGTCTAATCCCAGGTTCACAACCTTTAATTCATTACATTGCATGATAGATAATAAATATCATTGTCTTAATACAGTATAATGATTAAATAATGTACCATAAAGTTTATTATGCTAGCTTTCCCTTTCCTTTGTTCTTGTCTGAGCCTTCCGGTTGATCACATTTAGCTGAAAGCATTTACATTTAAAGCAAGAATGAGCATTTGAGTGCCCAGCAAGTAATAACAGATAATAAACGTTAGCTAAAAGAAGTAAATGTTTTCTGTGAATGACACTTCTACAACGAATCAACAGTTGTGAAGTAAACTGAAGCAACACTAAACAACGTTACAATTCTATCTCAAATTTTTAAACTACGTATTGACTATAATTGGTGAGCAGTCGACAAGCTATAAACTTTGTTTTCAATTTTTGATATTCAATTGAATAACAAGAATTTATTCTACGCAATAACAAAGTGGAATAATTTCCAGAGTTTATACTGAGTGATCCCTAAGGATCTTGAACTTCTATTCTCGAGTAACTATCAAAGATTTACTTTGATATACCCAGGTGTATCAGATAACCATAAAGATTAAGTTATACCCCTATGCAAGTATAATAAGTGATCAACTTCATTATACCCAATATTATGCATAATACTTAAACGAGCGCAACGACTGAATATACGACCAAAAGGTTCCCTTTATATAAAAGGTTGTTCTTCTCAGTCTTATAATCAGAATTTGAATTATAACAACGAAATACTATGATTTCAATATCTAATCGCTTTTTCGATCTAGCCGAAATAATTGGCATTGACCTGTCAATTATATTTGAGTTCTATTCTCGAACCTATCAAGTTCTAACAAATATTCGTCTAGCCAAAATAATTAGCTAAGACATATCTCAACGCTATCTTTAAATCTAAGTCTAGTCGAGTCAAATAGCTTAGACAACTTTTAATCAATGTATACATACTAGAATTTAATAAGTATATATCAATAGGTACAACAATTATCCAAGTGAGGACACGTGTATAACAATATTTAGAAATTAACGAACATAATAAATATCAGAATTATACAATAATACTGTATTGATAACCAATGATCGGATAGAATTCAAGGACTGGTATGTCTACAAAAGTATAGATATATGAACAATAACAATATAGTTCTGAAATTGGCTTATACATGTCCATTGCATAAAGTAATTGCAAAGGTTAGATACTTGCCTAGTTTGCTGCTTACAGTACACGACTTAGTTCTACCTTTAATACAACGACCTATCATTAATAAGATCATTCTTTTGATTAGAATAATATATCATAACACATAGTACTACTATTTTCAGTCAACACATAACCTAATCACAATGTCACATAGTTTTAACAATCTTTAGAACATAAAAAGACACTTATATAGTCAAACTATCTAGGTCTAGATTAATTTTGGACACATTTCGGTGTACCGACGGCTTTATCGGGTAATTATCGAGTATATTGTTAATAAAACTCTATTCTGTATCCTTAATATTATTCTGGATATTTTAAATATCAGTCATAATATTTTTCATAGACTTATAATAATTTTTAAATAATTATTATAATTTATCATAATTTTTTTTAACACTAGAATCATTTTTAAATGATTTAAATACTAAATAATTCTACTATCATTAATATTAAAATATTAATGAAACCATTGCCAAAATATTAAATTTATTTATAATAACTTAAAATATTTTTAAAACATTAATATTACCCTTAAATGATTTTTAAAACATTTAAAATTATTTTTAAATAGTTACTATTAATGTTTAAATATTAAAGTATTATTTATCAAAATATTAAAAGTTATTAATTACGAATTAAAATATTTTTAAACCATTTGTTTCCTTTTTAAATGATTTTTAAATTAATAAAACTATTTTAAAACTATTTATTTAATATAATTATTAAATAAATCTCATATCTTTATTATTAAAATATTAATATTTTTCATGATAAAATATTAAAAGTTATATTTTATAATTTTAAATATTTTTATAAGCCTTAAATCATTTTTATATGATTTTTAAATCATTAATTCTTTTTTCCACAATTTATTTAATATATTCATTTAATAAATCAATTACCATTAATAATAAATTATTAATGAAATTTCTCACAAAATATTAAAAGTCATAAAAAATAACTTAACATATTTTCTAACACCATAATATATTTTTAAATGATTTTTCATGCATGAAAACCATTTTAAAGTAATTTATTTAATATTATAATTAAATAAATTAAATACCTTTATTATTCCAAAAATACAAAATATTTATGAAATATATTCAAAATTATTAAAAACCCATTTTTAGTAATTTATTTTGTATTTTTAATAATTAAAAACTATATTTCTCTAATTATTTAATAAAATAATAATTTTCAGAAATTAAGTGTCGCTAAAGGGTGCCTATAGCGACAGAACCGTCGCTATAGGTGTTCTTGGGTGTTCTTGAGTAAATCCAGATCTTCAAAGTCAGTTATCAGGTGCCTTATTTGACCCGAAATTAAACCTAGATCTTGTTGTTATCAGGGCTTGTTATGGTGTCCATATTGTAGTATTAGTGTAACACTACAACTAGAATCAAGTTTCATGGCCATACAACAGATCAGAGAGTTATTACCTCTCACAAATCATGTCAGAAGTTGTTCTTCATTTCTGGGTTACCCAAAAATGAAGAACAGTTCGTGTTGGCTACTTTCGATCCTTATATATAGTTTGCATTCTGGGCTTGCTTTGTAGGATCTAGTGGTTCCATCTTGCAGAACAGATGTTAGGGTACAATTTTATAACATCATATCATTATAACAACAACACATGAGCAAGATCTGGCATGGTCAAACCATGTCAGAAATCTTGTTCTTCACTTTTCTGGGTTTTCTAGAAAATCACCAAAACAGATGGTCAAGTCTACTTTGACCAGCTATTTCTTTGATTCTATGTAAGATCTAAGTGATCCTATGGCATGTATGTGTATTCTACATATTAGTCTACAAGTCTCAACCAACAAAATGGCCTAAACACTTAACATTAGCAAGATCAAAGGCTTGCAAAATGACTGTCAGACCATTCTAGAAATCTGGGTTACCCAGAAACCAGTTTGGTCATGGTCAGTCAACCATGTTTGACTACTTATAAAATGAAATCTAGACATGATTTGACCCTGTTTTCAGTCCCAGATCATAGTCTATATGGCATAGAACAAATCCATAACATAAAACACAACAACAAGCTAACACACACTGATCTAGAAGCCTTGACACATTTGCTTGTCAGATAACATTTTTAAACTTTTCCAGATTTTGAAAAACTTCAAATTCGTGCACTTAGATGTTATGGATCTACAAGATACCAACCCAGATCACCTAGTTACACTACAAACAACATAATACAACACAAAAACAGAAGATCTAACACATCAATCAAAATCAGATTTGGTTCTAGGGTTTTAAACCTTTCTTGATCAAATCCTTGATTCTAGGCTACTGATTTGCTATGAGTGGTAGTGGGACTTGTTTTTGGGACTGATATACTAAAGAAATTCATGGGTTAGAGAGAGAGAAGGTCTAGGTTAAGTGTTTGTGTACAAATGGCTTATTTTTATGAACTTTTCTCTCTCTATTTCTATATATATGATCATACAATGTATGTAGCTGAAATGAATGGCTGATGGCTGGAGATTTAAGTCAAATAGAAAGTCAAGAGTGGTTGAGCAACTAAATTTTTGGCAAATTCTACAAGTTTCTTCAATTATGCAACAAGGGCATTTAAGTCATTTTGCTAGCAAATTTAATGGCTTTCTAGACATTTGGCTAACCCTTAGGGTTTAACCTTAAGGTTCTATAATTTTTGATTTTTCTAGGATTTGTTATTAGGGCTAAAATGAGAAATTTAGTTTCCTAAATTATAATTAGGGTTTTCTAAATTAGTTTAGGTTTCTAATTACTTAGAACTTGCTAATTAGGTTTAAGATCCACTAATTAGCATTAAGCTTTCTAATTTAGCGCTTAGGGTTAATAACTTAACACTTAGGGTTTTAAATTTGGAAATTAGGGTTCTAATTAACAATTAGGGTTTCCTATAATTAGGGCTTTCCTAATTAAGATTAATATCTATAATACTTGTCAGTAATCATATTCACGCAATTACCTATTAGTCTGGAACTCATATTTTACTTTTCAAATTAGGGTTTTAACAGATTAACACTAATTAAGGTTTTGGACATGCTACCCCATAATAGATCAACCATTATGAATACACATACTATACTTAGTTATAGCATTGAAATATATTTAATATTATATTATTATTCTCATTCCTTATTAAAAATCCAGAATTAGGGTTTTGAATCCATATCCAACATGACTTTCATATAAATACCATTACTAATTAAGTTAAAATAATTATCATAAATAATATGAATAAATTCATATAATAAATTAATTATTATAATAATTGTAATAATCATTTTATATATTATTTAAATAGTACAATAATCATGTTTTCATATAATAAAAATATTTTTATTACAAAATTAAATTATTATAAAAATATACTTTATAAATATCAATAATTCTTAAAAAAATAATTTGTAATTATTCATGTAATAAATAAATTTTTATTTATCACATATATACATACGTTTTACCTTGCACATATTCCCACCTTTATTTTAAAAATAAAATAAACTTTAAATACAAAATTTCTTATTTAATTATATCAAAAATATTGGGTTATTATATTCACCCTCCCTTATAAGGATTCTGTCCCCGGAATCACCGTTTCAAAACCTATACACACTAGGGTAAATAACATACGCAGTCATTTCAAGTAGATCTCGATCGAACTGATCTTTAACTATTCAACACAAAGCTTGTCTATCTGATTATATGGAAGTTGGATTTCAAATAGAACACAAATTCTTCCTTCAAAATTGCTTTATAAAATAATTTACTATATATAAGAGAATTATATATAAGAAAATAAAATTGATTTGAATAATACCTGGTATTCCAACCCCGGCTGCTACCGTATCCTGAATTATCTTGTTGAAGACTCTGGCAGTTGATTTTGTTGGTTTGTTGGTTGAAGTTAGTCCCGTTATCGCCAATGTCCCGCTGCTTTTTCCCGCATTCGCACTCCCTGCCTCCCTTCTACTTTTTGGACAATCTTTCACCTTATGCTCCGTTGATCCACAAATAAAACATCCACTATACATTCTTAGATTGGGGCAGTTAGGAGAGATATGTCCCTCCTGCCCACACTTGTAGCACACAAACTTTCCCTTTAAACACTATCCCGAGTGATTCTTTCCACAATTTCTACACTACACCACCTGTTTCTTTCCACCTCTTGACCTATTTTTGGTATTCCCGAAATTATCTCCTTTCCTTTTTCCAGTCCTATCATCACTACCCTCTTCTTCGGCTCTATCTTGATTTGCCTTCCACCAAAAATTCACCTCCCCGTTCATTATATAGGTGGCAAAAGCTGTCTTTTGTCCCTCTGTTACCCTAGCTATCACAAACGCTTCTACAGGGTCAGTTGATCATCTAAATCCTGGCGATCCGACTGCCTTGAAGTCTTTGAAGTTTGCCGATCAATTTTCTGGCTGATTTCCCGCGGTTAGTATTCCATTCTGCATAGCTTGATTGACCACATTCATAAAATTCTGTATCGGGTCTGATTGTCTTCCAGCATTATTGACAGATTCTTCTGCCCTTTGGTTTCGTTTTCGTCTTGACGGCATTATCTGATTAAATAAAATTATGTTCATCCAAATAATTCATAGTACTTTACACCATATAGCATATCACATACTGCTTTAAACATCCGCTATCTCTTTGTGACACAAAAGTCGGGAATCGCTACCACAACTTATACAAAATTTGAGAATATTACATTACACATCATAGAACATACATATTCAAGTAATACTAATACTACTTATTCCCTACGCCTTCACTAAGGATCAATGGCTTAGTAATCTATATATTCCCATTATGCTCAATAATCCATTCACACATAATTATACTAAGTTCGTCAAACTTACCACACTTATGAGTTCAGGAACTTACCACAATCATATGAGTTTAAGAACTTATCCTAGTCAGACCATTGACGTCCATTCGCTGAGGGGTTCAAAAATTTCATTTAATTATGCGTCATGAACTTATCATAAGTATGAGTTTTAAGAACTCGAACTTAACCTTATATTCTCTAATTATACTCTTCCTATCAGATATACCACCGTTTTTGGATCCGGTACTACAATTTCCATAATAACCACCTCATTAGGGTTGCTTTCAAAGTGAGTCTCTATTTTAGCTATTGGCTTTGATATTGACTCGTTTATGGAGGTTGACTCATTCTTTATAATCTGAGGGTATCCTAATTCTTTTCCAACTGACATCTACACATAAATTATCTTGACTAGCGAATAATATATACACACAACAAATAATAGTTTAATATAAGTTATCTTTTATTTTGTTTTCCCATGAATTTATTCAATTCATCTCCTTTTAAACTATATATGAGTTATTTGTATTTTCAACGTTTCCCTCTGTCCTAAGGTTATAGCCTAAGGTTTATTCCCACCTAAGGTTTCTAACCCTAAAGCTCTGATACCATATTGTGACGCCCCCAAATTTAGGTACTTGAAACCCGAACCCGGTGCTTCACGATACCATTCTTTGAGCAGAATAATAATAATAATATAAATATCAAACTTAATTTTCATATATCAAAGTTGTCTAATCCCAGGTTCATAACCTTTAATTCATTACATTGCATGATAGATAATAAATATCATTGTCTTAATATAGTCTAATGATTACATAAGATACCATAAAGTTTATTCTGCTAGCTTTCCCTTTCCTTTGTTCTTGTCTGAACCTTTCGGTTGATCACGCTTAGCTGAAAACATTTACATTTAAAGCAAGAATTGTAAGAACCCGAATTTTCAAAAAATATTAAAATAAAAATTTAGTAAATAAAATTTTTAAGGCATGAGAAGGGTTCGAATATATATATATATATATATATATATATATATATATATATATGTGTGTGTGTGTGTGTGTGTGTGTGTGTGTGTGTGTGTGTGTGTGTGTGTGTGTGTGTGTGTGTGTTATGAGGTAATATAAATTATAAAATAAGTGATTTCTGTGTTTTATAAATATATTATTATTATATATTTGTTGTTTATTGAATATGCGAGTTATTAGAAGTAAAGAAGATGAATAGAAATCTATCTATCGATATTAAATAATTTATGTGAAATTATTTTATCATAGTAAGTTGGTGACATTAAATATTTTTGATAATCGCCAATTTCTTGAGTATGTACGAGTAAGTATTAAGGCAGTGCAACCGTACCCTTTAATGGTGGATGTATAGGAGCTGAGCTAAACAATTCTTCTAGAGAACGGAGGTATATACGAATTAGTAACCGATCTAACTAACTGTGAAAACAGTGTAGACGAGACGAAAATTAATTTGTTAGTTGTTTGTGGGAAACCACTCAGTGTACTATATTGAATACTTTTAAAGACTCGATGTGTGCTAGGTTTAGACTTGTATATATGTACGTTGTTGACGAGAGAAGAAAATCAATATATCTTTAGATAAATATTGGTTATAGATTTATTGATTAATATTGAGATATGGTTAAATGTATAGATTAAAGAAAGAAGTTGAACTTGAAGTTTAATCAGTAAATTATTGAAGAATGTAGTCATTGGAGATTTATTTTGGTTAATATAATGAGATAGCATGTATGGAGCATGTTAAAGGATTTACGAGTTAAGTTCTGTTTCTATTGAAGCACAACATGTCTACGACCTAACTTAAGGTGGCACGACCGCGCCACTCTCAAGCCTAAGATCAGCGCAGCTGCGCCGGTCTGTAGATAGTTCATGATAAGTTTGTGTAATCTGGTGAGTTGTGTAATTCAAACTATAGAAATTATATATTAGTGGCTAATATGTTATCATATGGGTCATATTTGATATTTACAGTGTCCATGAATGGATTGAGATAGCAAGGCATGAATCGAATGAGAGTTGGTTATGGAAAGTAACTAAACAAGAATAAATATTAGTTAACTTAAATTAAGTTAAAAATTATATTTTGGAATAATATAATTTGAGTATTAAAGCCTTGTGTGGCAGTGGCGTGATAGTAAATTAAATGAAAGGAGTAATTCACTTAAGTAAAATGGTGAATTAATATATGTGCTTTACATGAAGTAAATGAAATGATTAATATTAATTAATCGTTGTGATATTAAAATGTGATAATGGGTTGAAAGTACCCAACTGAATGATATTTAGCCAAATTAAAATATTAATGTTGACATTATCATTAAATAGTATTTCATGTTACTATGTGTAATATGGAAAATGTGGGTAGTAGTAATATATAATACCTATGGCTTAAGATTACATGAAGTGTGACGTTTAATTGTGACTAATAAAATAAGATATCAAGTGGTACAATAAAATCATAAATGATTTTAATACAGAAATGATTAAATATATTTGTATTTTAGAAGCTGGGAAGGAAATTAAATGTTTGAATAAACAATAATATGAAATAATGTGATAATGTGTTTATGTGAGTAGTAAAATATAATTATGGGGATACCTGGACAAGAATACCTAACTGTGTTATGCTAATAACGTGTATTTAATGTACATAGATATTATGAGGTGAGTACCTAAATAATGCCTAAATTTTCTAATATGGTAATAATTATACATTAAAATGACATTTTGGGAATTTAAAGAACCAAACCAAGCCTTAGAATAACAAGTTGTTGAGTTATTTGGCTTGTCCCAAATTTAGTGTCCAATTGCTCCCTATTTCTCATTCACGTGTTTGGCAAAAAGGCTAAGGTCTATCTTCTTTTTCTTCTTCCAAACTCTTTCTAGCTGATGATTATGGGCGGAGTAGTGG
Source organism: Panax notoginseng (assembly GCA_016801055.1). Lineage (NCBI taxonomy): Eukaryota > Viridiplantae > Streptophyta > Magnoliopsida > Apiales > Araliaceae > Panax > Panax notoginseng. The sequence continues at coordinate 38,248,460 of CM029017.1, read as the reverse complement.
TGATGATGATTTTCAACTAACATCTAACAACTCTTTGATAACCTTCATGCAATCCTTCAATCCTTGGGTTTGATTTAGTGGGAAATTGCATTGTCTGTGTATTGGTTGTTCTATAAATATGGACTCTCCTTCTCCAATTGCCATTGCTGAGAATTGCTAAGTTTGAGGTTGAGAGCATACAAGTATCCTAAGAAATTGGGAGTTCATCTAGTAGCAGGTTCATTTCATTTTACAGAGGTAATAATGCTAACCTATATGCTTTTGATTTCCTAAATTTTCAATTACTAGAAATGTCATGAAAAAGTAGCTTTTGAGTCACAAAATTGATGGCTAAAGATTGTTATAATCTATGAATTTATGCTAGGTATTGTTAATATAGTCATATATGAAAACAACAGAAGTTAAACGAACCAATTTGGTTGAGAAATGAATTCGTAGTGAACGAATTCGTTAAATTATCAAAACAAGAACAATTAGTATGAACATGAGTTGTAAATTCATATTTGGGTTAGTTAATGTTTATGTTAGTTGATGGGTATTTGGTATGTTGTAGTTTTATGAGTTACAAACCCATAGAATCGAAAATGAACTAATTTGGATAATGTATAACTCAAATTATGAAGGTTAGAAAGAAGTATGGCATGATAGCTCGTAGCAGGGAATGAAAAATTCGAGTTTGCAACAGCTAGGCCCGCCCTGGTGGGCTATTTTTAGGGCAAGACCCCCTCCTCGGCGGGGGAGTGGTCTAATGTGCAGATGTTGAGAAAAATTTGACAGGACATGTTTTACTAAAATGACCATAATTTTTTTATACGAACTCCAAATGAGGTAATTCAAGATGATCCAAAATGAGGACGAATAGAACTACAACTTTTGTTCTTTAAGGTTTTCAATTTGAGGTCTTCTAAAGGGTCAAAATAGTCATCTTTGTGACTGTTACGTATTTGGAGGCGATCGGAGGGCGTCGAACGAGCACATACGCAAGTATTGTGTTCCCCACGATGGAATATGTTATTCTAAGTGATGTAACATAAAAATGCATGATATTATACATGACATATAAAATTTCCTTGCTCATAATAGAAAGCATTGGCATGACTTAGTATGTGTTTTGAAAAGAAACTTAAAGATTTTGAAAAAACAAGCCTTGTGGAAACTTATGTTCTATAAGTTCTAAACTTAGTGGTTTATATACATGATTGAGTTTAAATATAAATGAGCATGATATGGTGTTTATAGTGTCTTGTTCATGATCAAACTTGTTAGACCTTGTGTTAGAGAAGTTTTCAAGATAAACTTGATACAATAGAACTAAGGTGCATGAATGCTACATGAGGTAGGTTCTGAACTTGAGAAGATGTTATCATGACTTAATTACTTATGATAAGAGTTTTAAAAGTTGTCTTATATGTGCTATATTACATCATTCATGATAAAATGATTTCAAAGACAAACTCCATTATCTTTTGTAAACTAAGTATTAAAACATGAATGATATGTGCACTCGACTAGTCAAGCATGACATAAGTTATTTAAGCATGTTTTAAAAGTATGAACTATGCTATATCTATGTAAATGAGATAGATACATGTGAGCATGCTATTAGAGGCTTACTAGTACCAATATATGGTTTAAAAGCTTATAACATCGAATCTTGTTCAAGAAAGTTGTTAAGCCTTATTGATTGAAATAAATCATTACGGAGCTAAGTAGTTTGAATGTGAACTTGAAAATAGATCACAATCTATTTGATGTCAAGTATGGATGGTTAAGGTATACTTATACATGCCTAGCTATTCTAAGAGTATGATGAGAAAGTGAAACGAAGATTTTTCAAACCTAGTTAGGAAACGGTGTAATATTTATTGTTATATTAAGAACGTATGAAATGTATGACTAATGGATATTAATCCATGATTATATAACTGTGTAGGAATACACGCAGTGCAGATAAGCGTTAAGCAGTTAAGTCGTAGTTGATAAACTATGAATCAGACAAGTCTTTCAGTTCCTATTTGATATATGAATTCTATAACTGTTAGTTGAGCTATATTATGCTATAAGAATGTTGATATATATATATATATATATATATATATATATATATATATGAAATGCATATGAGATATGTATGAATTTGAAAGTTGATCTTTGATGATATGCTTGTGAAGTAAATATCTATGCCTGTTATGTGAGAAGAAACATGCGTAGTAAATGTTAACTGATTATGAATGCATGAACTGAGTATGCTATTAAATGTTATGTGATGCATGAAAACTGCTAGAATTGCTGGGCTGTCGAGCTCACCCTTGCAAATAACCACTTTTACAGGTTAAGGACACACGGTAAATGTGGCGCCCCCAAAACAGGTATACATTACCCATTCTGAGTCGCCAAAACATGGTACAAAAATAACTACAACTTTATTAATACAATTGTTGTGCAAAATACGACAATACATAAATTATGGGTTTAAATACAAATATTATCTTCTAGACAATATCCACACTCAAATAAGTCCTCATTATAATTATTGATACATTATTTTAAAAAAATGGTGAGGACTACTAGAACAACTTTCTAGAACCATCACTCCATACCCCGACTAGTACTCGCTACATTCTCGCCTCCTGAGAAGAAAAATGGAACAAAAAGGAAAAGGGTGAGCTCAACTAGCCCAGTAAAGAATATTATGACTAAGATAATATAGAACAAATTATCGTTAGTCTTCAACAAGGAAAAATCTAGTAGAATATAATAGACAACAAATTTCAGATCAACAACTGCAGCGGAAACAACAATTCATTATAAGAGTTAAGTAGATAATGAATTCTACTATATTCTAAGATTTAAAAGTCCATCATCAATATTTTATCCCTGTAACATCAATCAATATACATCTTGAATCAAATATTCATCTTTTCACTATAGGCCAAAGATATTCATTTATATCACCAGTTAGTCATGTTCATCTAAACACCTATTCATCTTTGCACTACGGGCCAAAGATATTCATCAGTTAATCATTCATCTTTGTACTACAGGCCAAAGATATTAAGTAATATCATCATTTAGGACTGAAGATGATGAAAAATATTTTAAAGAAAACAAATCGAGTGAAACAAAATAACAAATATTAAGGATTCGTACGTCGGTTTATCCATGTTCAAAAATACCCCATAACATACCATAGTGGAGTAAAATTCAAGAATGAAGATCAAAACATGGATACAATCAAAGCTAGTATCCATAATAGATATCTTGGACGAAAAACGAAAATTTAATTTTTCTGTGAATAGTGCCGTATTCGTGAATAGTGCCGTATACGTGAATTGTGCCGTATACGTGAATAGTAATCCCGACACTAAAAGACAAGAATTTCACAAGAAAAATCTTATCAATATTCCGACATAACGATATTGAAAGAAATAATATCATTTATAAAACAATAACATCCCTTACCTCGAAAAGACAGTACTTCTGACTGGAATATTGGATATAGTGCTAAAAGAACTTGCACCGTATAACAACACTCAAATTATCAAAATAATCACAAGAATACGCTCGATAATATATAGAGAGAAAACTTTAGTTTCTGGTGTGTTTTTCAATTTTAACCTAAGCACCCTATTTATAGAAAAATGTTTAGAACACCAAAGCAGAAAATTTAATAAAATATTAATATATTATAAAAATTTTCACGCCCACCTCTTGACATCTGAAATCATCATGTTTACAACACTTGTGGGGCCCACCAAAACAATAAAAACGTTTTTCTTAAAAAATAACTAAAACTTCAAAAATCAATTATTTTGGAACTTCAATAATTCATAATAAATAGCCCTTTTATTAGAAAAATTCAAATCTTATGTCCTTCCATAGGAAATTCAATTCTCTACAACTTTGTAAGTTTAAGTTTTTCCAAATTTCAAACAGAAATTTACAGAAATTCACATACGGACGATTTTACAGGCTATAATCAAATTTCAGTCAAAAATGGGGTCCACAAACATGAAAAACATATTTTAAATATTTTTAGTAACAAAAATACTCTTCCTCCTCATTTACTCATATATTACACATTTATTGTAAAATATCATCATTATTTTATTATTATAATATAATAATATATTTAATTAAATTATTTTATCAGAAAAGATAAAATATCAATTTTCAACAATTGTCACATTAAAAATTTTCCCCATCTATATCCACATAAAATGAATATTTTTCTTATCATATAAATTAATAATTAATTATTCACAAATAATATTACAGAATCACAATACTGACAACCAGACCGTTCCCAGGAAAGGGGTGGCTTTCCAATAAGGATTTCTCCTTACTGGCGCGCAATTAGGCGACCAAACCTCTTCTTAGACAGAACTTTCTAGACATTATCAATAATGCTATCTAATAATATTATTCAAATAATATGAATTATTGATTTGATAATGGAAAATACTGTATAGTGATAATTATTGAAACAACAATAATATAAAATATCAACGTAGCAATTATTGAATCAATAAAATAAAATATTGAACAGTAATTACTGTAACAATTATTGAGTAGTGTCTTCTTATTTAAGAATCAATAATTGGTACAATACCGTGTGCTACTGTGCAACAACGCGTATTACTGTGTTTTAACCATCGGGTATTCCAACAGTATTAACGGTAACAACTACGCCGTTATTTATAAATAACTTATACTTGTCATTTTCTTCATCCAATCGCTTTCCGTTATTGGGCCCACACAAGGTTGCGCCGTCGTACGAATATTCCGCGACAATAAGAATATTCCACGACCAAACGAATATTTCCCGACAACAATGAATATTTTATAACCACCTACTTATTGAAATATTTGTGTATTTTACCCATAACTAACTATATTAATCAATTCAACCCTTACTATTTCAAAATAATAAATAGAGGAAATTCAATTTCATTTAATATAAGTTGGGGTCTTACAACCTCCTCTCCATATGACATACGTACCTGGTATTTTGAAAAGGTAAGGATACTTCGCTTTCATTTTCATTTCCAACTCCAAGTCATTTCCTCAATAGCATGGTTCCTCCACAAAACCTTAACTTGTGGTATAACCTTGGTGCATAGGACATGCTTTTTCCTAACCAATATATTAACAGGTACCTCCTCGTACGTTAAGTTTTCGGCTATCTCGTCTGGTTCTAACTCAATAATGTGGTTCAGGTCTTTCATATATTTACGAAGCACAGATATGTAAAAAATATTATGAACACGAGACATGCTTGGAGGTAACACGAGTCTATAGGCCACATTTCCTACTCGGTTAAGAATTTGAAATGGACCAATAAATCGTGGATTAAGCTTTCCTCTCTTCTCAAATCTTGTAACTCCCTTCCATGGAGCAATTCGTAACAATACATGATCCCCAATACTAAATTCCACGTCCTTTCGATGAAGATCCGCATAACTCTTTTGTCGATCTTGTGCCATTTGTATACGTTGTCGAATCATTTAAATCTTTTTTGTATTCATACGTACCAACTCTGGTCCCAACAATGTTGCTTCACCCACTTCATCCCAACATACTGGAGAGTGACACTTTCGTCCATACAATGCTTTGAATGGAGCCACACCTATACTTTCTTGATAACTGTTGTTGTAGGAGAATTCCACAAATGGTAAATACTCATCCCAACTCCCTTTGAAGTCTAAGACACAGAGTCTTAATAGATCTTCAAGAGTTTGAATAGTCCTCTCTGATTGTTCGTCCGTTTGAGGATGGTATGCTGAACTGAATCGTAAATCCGTGCCCATAGCTTTTTACAAGCTAACCCAAAATCGTGAAGTAAATCTTGAGTCACAATCCGAAACTATGGATACTGGCATGCCATGCAATCTCACAATCTCATTTACGTACATACGAGCAAGATGTTCAAGGGAATAAGTCTCCCGTATCGGTAAGAAATGAGCAAACTTGGTTATTCTATCAACAATAACCCAAATAGTACTATGCCTTAAGAAACCATGGGAAGACCCATAACGAAATCCATGGTAATGTGCTCCCACTTCCATTTCGGAATCGTAAGTTGTTGCAATGGACCCTTTGACACTTGATGCTCCGCCTTCACACGTTGACAAGTTAAACACCTCGAGAAAAACTTCGCGATCTCTATCTTCATATTGTTCCACCAAAATATATGTTGAAGATCACGATACATTTTGGTACTTCCAGGGTGAATTGTAAACAGTGTGTTGCGTGCCTCCATCATGATTCTATGTTTCAAGTTAGAATCATTAGGAACGCAAAGTCTGGAGTTGACTCGAAGTATTCATTCTTCATCGATTCTTGCTTCTGGAATAGCACCTTCTTGCACTTTTTTCTTCATACGCATCAGCTCCGGGTCTGTGGCTTGAGCAACTTCAACTTTATCGATTAAAGTTGGTTCTATGTGTATATTTGACATCATCACATAGGTCCCCGGAGTCTTGAATTCTATCTTCATCTTTTGTAAATCACACAAAATGGGCCTTTGTGTTGACAACATCGCACTCGTTCCCGCATATAATCTTCTACTCAATCCGTCAGCTACCACGTTTTCTTTTCCAGGATGGTATTAAATAGTATGGTCATAATCTTTCAACAGCTCGAGCCAACGTCGTTGCCGCATGTTGAGTTCTTTTTGAGTGAAGAAATATTTGAGGCTTTTATGGTCTGAATATATCTCCACTTTCTCCCCATATAGATAGTGCCTCCAGATCTTTAGCGCGAAAATGACTGCTGCCAACTCTAGATCATGAGTAGATAATTCCTCTCATATTCTTTAAGTTGTCGCGAGGCATAGGCTATGACCTTCCCTTGTTGCATGAGAACACATCCTAACCCTTTGCTTGAAGCATTGCTGTAGATAACAAATCCATCCGAACCAGATGGTATTGTCAGAACATGTGCCGAAATAAGTCTCCTCTTAAGCTCTTGAAAACTCTTCTCGCATTTCTCGCTCCATACAAATTTTGTATCCTTCCGAGTAAGCTGAGTTAACAGAGTAGCGATTCGAGAAAATCCTTCCACAAATCTCCGATAATAACCAGCTAAGCCCAGAAAGCTACGTACTTCAGTCACTGACTTCGGTTGCTCCCAACTTTGTATTGCTTCAATCTTCGTCGGGTCAACAGATACTCCATGTTTTGACACCACGTGCCCAAGGAATGCTACTTCCTAAAGCCAGAACTCGCATTTCTTCAATTTGGCATAAAGTTTATTTTCACGAAGCCTTTGGAGTACCAGCTTCAAATGGTGCTCATGATCTTCACGACTTTTGGAATATACGAGGATGTCATCAATAAAGATAACAACGAACTGATCCAAATATTCGTTGAATACTCGATTCATCATATCCATGAAAGCCGCATGTGCATTAGTCAATCCAAAAGACATGACTAAGAATTAATAATGCCCGTACCGAGTTCTAAATGCAGTCTTTGGAATATTCTCAGTTCTAATATTCAGCTGATGATATCTAGAAAGAAGATCGATCTTTGAAAAAAATTATGCTCCTTGTAACTGGTCAAACAGGTCATCAATGCGAGGTAGCGGATACCTATTCTTGATGGTGACATGGTTCAATTCTCGGTAGTCAATACAAAGTCGCATACTCCCTTCTTTCTTTTTTACAAATAAAACAGGAGCACCCCAAGGAGATGTACTAGGACGAATGAAACCGATGTCCAATAACTCCTGTAGTTGGACCTTTAACTCCTGAAGTTTAATAGGAGCCATTCGATATGGGATTTTAGAAATAGGTTTTGTACGAGGTTCAAGGTCAATAAAGAATTCAACTTCACGTTCTGGGGGATGACCGGGAAGTTCTTCAGGAAATACATCAGGAAATTCACTAACAATAAAAATATTATTCAAATCTGACGTGTCTTTATTCAAATCCATAACATGGGTTAAGAAAGCTTGACATCCGTTTTTCAATAAACGAATGGCTTTATGGCTTGATATGACAGTGATTGATTTTAGTGGTTTAGTTGCTTGAATTCGCATATCAGGTTGGTTAGGAATATGAAAACTAACAACCTTACGAAAATAATCAATTTTGGCATGATGAGTAGTTAACCAATCAATCCCTAAAATTACGTTAAAAGCAAGTATCTTTAAAGAAATAAGGTTAACAGGTAATGTGATGGTGATAACTTAGATCAAACATGATTTATAAATAGTGGATGTAATGAAAGTTTCTCCTAATGGAGTCTCCACAGATAAGTCAAAGTCTAATTTCTCCGGAGTCAAGTTTAAACGTTGAGCACAAGCAGGAGAGATAAATGAATGGGTAGCACCAGTATCTAGTAAGGTATAAACTTCACAAGAATTTATGATTAGCTTACCCGTGATCACCTCGTTTGGGTTCCTCGCATTTTGACCAGTCACAACAAACGCTCTTCCAGGAACAGCTGACTTTGACTTTTCTGGGATAACCTTTTGAGTCACCATCCCCGCTGGACTTAGTTTCGCTACAGTACAATCTCGAGCGATATGTCATTCCTTTCCATAATTATAACATACCTTGAACTGTTGTGGACAGTTTGGGCTGATGTGTGCCTCTTTTTCACATTTATAGCATACGACAGGTGGTAGTTCTCCTCCCTTAGAAACAGTTGCTGCTGGTGCTGACGTCTGCACATTGTCATTGTTGAATCTCTTCTTTTTAAAATCTCCCCCCGACTTGCTTCTTCTATTTTCATGGCCACGATTACTACCAGAGTGGTTACCACTTTTGTCTGAATTTTTCTTTCCCCGCTGGTTATCGTTTCTCCGATGACTGCTGTCACCAGTATGACCCTGGTTATGGTCCCTCGATTGAACGTACTCGTTATCTTGCTCTAATAATTGAGCCCTGTTGACAAGATCTGAATATAGAGAAAATTTATGAGAAATGAGATACTGACGTATGTCGGGTTTCAAACCTCTTAGAAACATCCGCGTCATACGTTCCTCATTCTCCACCAAATGAGGTGCAAACCTGGATAACTCGGTGAACTTCGCCTCGTACTGGGACACCGTCATGCTGTTCTGTTCCAGTCTAATAAACTCCACTTCCTTTATATGACAAATACTTCCAGGAAAGTACTTGTCATTGAACAGTTTCTGAAATATCTTCCAAGACATGCTGAGTGCGGCTGGATGGGTACGCTTCACAGATTTCCACCAGTAATCTGCCTCATTACGGAACATAAAGGTAGCGAATGGAACCTTCTGTTCCTCCGTGCATCCCAAAACATCGAATATCTTGGTAATTTGCTTGACCCACATTTTTGCCTTAATCGGATCCGGCTTTCCCCAGAATTCTGGTGGTCCCAACTCTTCGAACTGCTTGGCTGTGACCAGCTGTGCGTTGCCATTGTTTCTACCAGTATTTTAAATAGGAGTCTCCCTCGTCTGGTTTTGCATAAATCGCAAAAAGCTTCTAAACATCTCATTGTTCATCGTCTGCTCAGTGGTGTTGTTTACAGGAGGAACATTGCCGGCCTGTTGCACGTTCTCCTCGTTGGTGATTAATGGTGTCTCCACGGTCGCATTTACTCCATCGTTAATATTCTCAGTTGCCATTCTTAAATATTGCCACAAAACAAGGGTTAATTAAAGAAATTGATATGCCACATAATAACCCTATACTCTGACCAACCAACAAATAAGCTTAGGTAGGACACACTAGCAAATGATTTACTTGTCTCTCCCCTCCTAGTTCTATTCCCCGATCTCCGCCAGAGACCATATCCCTTAGCTCTGATACCAACTGTGACACCCCTAAAACAGGTATACATCACCCATTCTGAGTCGCCAAAACATGGTATAGAAACAACTACAACTTTATTAATACAATTATCGTGCAAAATACGACAACACATAAACTGTGAGTTTAAATATAAATATTGTCTTCTAGATAATATCCACACTCAAATAAGTCCTCATTACAATTATTGATACATTATTTTACAAAAATAGTGAGGACTACTAAAATAACTTTCTAGAACCATCACTCCATTCCCCGACTAGTACTCGCTACAATCTCGCCTCCTGAGAAGAAAAATGGCACAAAAAGAAAAAGGGTGAGCTCAACTAGCCTAGTAAAGAATATTATGACTAAGATAATATAGAATAAATTATCGTTAGTCTTCAACAGGGAAAAATCTAATAGAATATAACAGACAATAAATTTTAGATCAACAACTGCAGCGGTAACAACGATCCATTAGAAGAGTTAAGCAGAGAATCAATTTTACTATCTTCTAATATTTAAAAGTCCATCATCAATCTTTTATCTCTGTAACATCAATCAATATACATCTTGAATCAAATATTCATCTTTACACTACAGGCCAAAGATATTCATTTATATCACCAGTTAGTCATGTTCATCTAAACACCTATTCATCTTTGCACTACGGGCCAAAGATATTCATCAGTTAATCATTCATCATTGCACTATAGGCCAAGATATTAAGTAATATCATCATTTAGGACTGAGGATGGTGAAAAATATTTTAAAGAAAATGAATCCAGTGAAACAAAATAACAAATATTAAGGATTCGTACGTCGGTTTATCCATGTTTAAAAATACCCCATAACATACCATATTGGAGTAAAATTCAAGAATGAAGATCAAAACATGGATAGAATCAAAGCTAGTATCTATAATAGATATCTTGGACGAAAAACGAAAATTTAATTTTTTTGTGAATAGTGCCGTATTCGTGAATAGTACCGTATACGTGAATAGTACCGTATATGTGAATAGTAACCCCGACACTAAAAGACAATAATTTCATAAGAAAAATCTTACCAATATTTCGGCATAACGATATTGAAAGAAATAATATCATTTATAAAACAATAACATTCTTTACCTCAAAAAGACAGTACTTCTTACTGGAATATTAGATATAGTGCTGAAGAAACTTGCACCGTATAGCAACACTCAAAGTATCAAAATACTCACAAGAATACGCTCGATAATATAGAGGGAGAAAACTTTTGTTTTTGGTGTATTTTTCAATTCTAACCTAAGTACCCTATTTATAAGAAAATGCTTAGAACACCAAAGTAGAAAATTTAATAAAATATTAATATATTATAAAAATTTTCACGCCCACCTCTTGACATCTGAAATTAGCATGTTTACAACACTTGTGGGGCCCACCAAAATAATAAAAACATTTTTCTTAAAAAAATAACTAAAACTTCAAAATTCAATTATTCCGGAACTTCAATAATTCATAATAAATAGCCCTTTTATCAAAAAAAAAATTCAAATCTTATGTTCTTCTATAGTAAATTCAATTCTCTACAACTTTGTAAGTTTAAGTTTTTCTAAATTCTAAACAGAATTGACCGAAATTCACATACGGACGATTTTACAGGCTATAATTAAATTTCAGTCAAAAATGGGGTACACAAACATGAAAAATATATTTTAAATATTTTTAGTAACAAAAATACTTTTCCTCCTCATTTACTCATATATCACACATTTATCGTAAAATATCATTATTATTATATTATTATAATATAATAATATATTTAATTAAATTATTTTATCAGAAAAGATAAAATATCAATTTTTAACAATTGTCACATTAAAAATTTTCCCCATCTATATCCACATAAAATGAATATTTTTCTTATCATATAAATCAATAATTAATTATTCACACATAATATTATAGAATCACAATACTGACAACCAGGCCGTTCCCAGGAAAGAGGGGGCTTTTTAATAAGGATTTCTCCTTACTAGCGCACAATTAGGTGACCAAACCTCTCTTTAGACAGAACTTTCTAGACATTGCCAATAATGCTATCTAATAATATTATTCAAATAATATGAATTATTAATTTGATAATGGAAAATACTGTGTAGTGACAATTATTGAAACAACAATAATATAAAATATCAACGTAGCAATTATTGAATCAATAAAATAAAATATTAAACAGTAATTATTGTAACAATTATTGAGTAGTGCCTTCTTATGTAAGAATCAATAATTGGTGTAATACCGTGTGCTACTGTGTAACAACGCGTATTACTGTGTTTTAACCACCGGGAATTCTAACAGTATTAACGGTAACAACTACGCCGTTATTTATAAACAACTTATACTTGTCATTTTCTTCATCCAATCGCTTTCCTTTATGGGCCCACACAAGGCTGCGCCGTCGTACGAATATTCCCCGACGGTAAGAATGTTCCACGACCAAACGAATATTTCCCGACAACAATGAATATTTTATAACCACTTGCTTATTGGAATATTTGCGCATTTTACCCATAACTAACCACATTAATCAATTCAACCCTTACTATTTTAAAATAATAAATAGAGGAAATTCAATTTCATTTAATATAAGTTGGGGTCTTATAGTAAAGGTTACGTGCTACTTGATTGATAAAGTTCAATCACATCAAAGGAGATTGATTTGATTAATTAAATATATGCTCTTGAACCATGTTTAGGTTCTAGGAGACGTACAAGATAGTAGTTATGATGTGTAATACATGTTAAGTTATACTATGTTATACATAGAGGAATTCGAATTGAGATGTAAAAGTTTATACAGTAATTCGAATAGATTGAATCATAATATAATTTGATTCAAGATTATGTAATTGATTTAAGTTAAGATATCAATAAAAGATTTATTTTTAAGGAGATTGAAAAAGTTTAAATTATTTCGCATATTTTTATAACATTGAATATGTTGTAAGATAGGAATGGTAAATGACCAAGATTTGAAACTTATAAAAGTTTGGGGTCATTTACAGATCCTAGAAATGGAAAGTTTTTTTATTCTAAATTGTAATAAGTAAAGTTATATTCATTAAGTTATGTATAAACTATATAAATAGTTTGACGATAGTAGTATCGTGGCGGACCGGATCCGAGGTTCGAAAGGACCCGAATTTGGGGACGTCACAGGTTGGTATCAGAGCTGTAGGTTATAAAATTTAGGTAAGAGTATCTTAGGCTATAACCTGAGAGAGAGAAATATAAAGATTAAAATATATATAAGCAAGGATTCAAAGAAGAATCTTGAAGTATCTAGAGAATGAGAATTCAAGAGTTTTCCAACTCTGGTAATAAAAATGCTAAGATGATGGCTATAAGATGAAGATGACAAAGATAATAAGAATGAACTCGAATGGAGTTTAGTTGATAATGGGAAAGAACCCTAAGTTAACCGATGATCACGACCTGATCAGAATGAGCTATGAAGTGATAAATAGTTTATAACGACTAAATGTGTATAACTTGATGCTATAAGAGAATGTACTATGAAATGGTACGATATGAACTCATGAGGAGTTGTATATGATGAGATACGAAGAATTCATATCGAGCAAAGAGCAAGTTAAGAGTGAAATAGAGTTAAGTAGAATTTCAATTGAGGACCCAGGTCAGGAGCAGAGTTGTATAATTCCTTGTTATGGGCGGGGAATTGTACTTGGTGTACAAACCACTTAGTTTTCGGCACTAATAATCATTGAAATATCTGTGTCGCGCTATTTGTTATATACCTGTTGAGAAGGTGATTCTTTTCTCATGTGTATAACAGATAGATAGGTTATAGTTAGAGAATATAAGGTTAAGTCGCGAGTTCTTAAAACTCATACTTATGGTACGTTCGTGACTCATAATTATATGAAATATTTTTGAACCCCTCAGCGAATGGACGCCTATGGTCTGACTAGGATAAGTTCTTAAACTCATATTATTGTGACAGTTCCTGAACTTCCAAAGTGTGGTAAGTTTGATGAACTATACTGGGTATAAAAAACTTCTGAGGTAAGAATTAACAAATTTTGGTAGAGTAAGCATTGATGGTGTTAAAGATTGATAGAATGAAGTAATGGAGTAAATATTGAACTTGATGGAGAAACATGGATTTTCTAAATCTTCTAGCTCTGCTGGATTTTCAAAATTTATTGACTTCGTACTGATGTTTGCACTTCTGTTTTCTCAAAAAACATTGGATCATGTGATTGAACCAATGATGTTTAAAAACAATACCGTTATTCTTATGTCTATGCTAATTGTTTTGGCTAAGACAAAAATGATTTGAAAATTTTCAAAATGTATTTCTAACCATGTGCATCATTTGATATGGTGTTGAAAATGGTAAACGATGGAGTCATCAATGCAGTCGAATCTAGTATTGGTTGTGATAGAAAGATCGTCAGCCCACTATAGTATGATGTAATATGATAAAGTCACCTAATGGCGGAATCCTCAACGTACTACTAATCTGGTACGGTATCATGACATCATAAAAGAATTTTTGGTTTTCTTTTAGATTATGAAGAAGGTCAATTAAGTTCGCTAAATATTTCGATTGATGTTCGAGTTGTTAAAAGTCTAAGCTATTTGATTCGGCTAGACGGTTGTTGAAAAATATTTGTGAAATTCAAGCATTCTTGAGTATTTGTGCCAAACCAGATTGCTCTTGTGCGGATTCAAATGTTGAAAAGCTGAGGTGAACAACCCTATAAGGGAACATGTTTTCAGAGATAATAGTTTCGAATGTAACACATATAGTTGTTACAGCACACTACGTTGCGGCCCAACGTAGTGGTACAATAGGCTGGCCACCTAGTGTACGTGTGGAGGGTGTTTTCAGTCTTTGTGATTGATAAACACTGGTTTGCAGTGTGAAGGATTGTGTTGAAGCACTAGTAAACCTAGAGAAGAGTTCACGGTCTTGTGTGACCCCTCAGCATAATTTAGAATCTGAGTTATTCATATTACTTCCCGATTATTGAAAAATCGTGGAAGATTCTTATTCTTCTGAAGGATGAATGTAGTAAGTAGAATGTTCCTTAGAAAGAAGAATGTGGTAGAATGCAAGTGAGCATGTTATAATAAAACTTTCGAAAAGAGAATAGATAAAATTATTCAAAAAGAATATGTAATATTCGGAATAGCACCGAGTAGAGGAGGTTTCGGTGATTCCGAGGACGACATCCTTATAAGGGGGAGAAGATGTAAGAACCCGAATTTTCAGAAAATATTAAAATAAAAATTTAGTAAATAAAATTCTTAAGGCATGAGAAGGGTTCGAATAAGAATATATATATATATATATATATATATATATATATATATATATATATGTGTGTGTGTGTGTGTGTGTGTGTGTGTGTGTGTGTGTGTTGTGAGGTAATATAAACTATGAAATAAGTGATTTCTGTGTTTTATAAATATATTATTATTATATATTTGTTGTTTATTGAAGAGACGAGTTATTGGAAGTAAAGAAGATGAATAAAAATCTATCTATCGATATTAAATAATTTATGTGAAATTATTTTATCATATTAAGTTGGTGACATTAAATATTTTTGATAATCACCAATTTCTTGAGTATGTATGAGTAAGTATCAAGTCTAAGGCAGTGCAACCGTACCCTTTAATGGTGGATGTATAGGAGCTGGGCTAAATAATTCCTTAAGAGAATGGAGGTATATACGAATTAGTAGCCGATCTAACTCACTATGAAAACAGTGTAGACGAGACGAAAACTAATTTGTTGGTTGTTTGTGGGAAACCACTCAATATACTATATTGAATACTATTAAAGACTCGATGTGTGCTAGGTTTAGACTTGTTTATATGTACGTTGTTGACAAGAGAAGAAAATCAATATATCTTTACATAAATATTGGTTAGAGATTTATTGATTAATATTGAGATATGGTTAAATGTATAGATTAAAGAAAGAAGAGTTGAACTTGAAGTTTAATCAGTAAATTATTGAAGAATGAGTCATTGGAGATTTATTTTGGTTAGTATAATGAGATAGCATGTATGGAGCATGTTAAAGGATTTGCGAGTTAAGTTCTGTTTCTGTTGAAGCATAACATATCTACGACCTAACTTAAGGTGGTGCGACCGCACCACTCTCAAGCCTAAGACCAGCGCGGCTGCGCCGGTCTGTAGATAGTTCATGATAAGTTTGTGTAATCTGGTGAGTTGTGTAATTTGAACTATAGGAATTGTATATTAGTGGCTAATATGTTATCATATGGGTCATATTTGATATTTACAGTGTCCATGAATGGATTGAGATAGCAAGGCATGAATCGAATGAGAATTGGTAATGGAAATTAACTAAATAAGAATAAATATTAGTTAACTTAAATTAAGTTGAAAATTATATTATGGAATAATATAATTTGAGTATTAAAGCCTTCTGCGGTAGTGACGTGATAGTAAATTAAATAAAGGAGTAATTCACTTAAGTAAAATGGTGAATTAATATATGTGCTTTACATGAAAAAAATGAAATGATTAATGTTGGGCCGTAATACTTTAGGTATTGGGCTGGACCGATTGGGCTCCTACCTTGGGTCATAACACTTCATGAATATTGGGCCAAGTCAATGGGTTGCCTTAATTGGGTCTAAAAAGTCTTTGGCTTCTTTAATTGAATCGGTCCAGTAGATGATTAATTATTTAAATACCTATTTTTGACCGGTAATGATGAAAAAGCATGACAGTTGACTTTTATTTCTGCCATGCATTAATGTGGATGGGATTCATAGTCGGCCGACGGTGGCAAACAGTGACAAGATGTAGTGGGTGAGCTACAGGTATTCGGCTGAGATGACCATGAGTGGGTGGCATGGGAAACCGGACTTTGGAGTATATTTTAGCAAGGATCACATAATCTAAATGTAACAACACTTAACCAAATTATTATCTCTCTAGACACTAGATATTTTTCCTCCATTGTTAACCTTGTGATCGCCTGTACTGATTCTCATGCCGGAGCTATCCCCCGACGGTCAGGCCATCAAGCTTTTGGTGTTGACTTGTTGAACTGTTCATGATTAGAACGTCTTACGTGATTGGGACGTGGAAGAAGATCTTGGCGTTAACATTAGCGCTAGAAGGAGGGCTGAGTTCTAGTGTCCTTGAAGTTTTCAATCATAAAGTATACTTGTTCTACGTTGGAATCCATGGTGAAGAGTAGAGCAGATACTCCGGAGGGACAACCGATGGCTGTAAGAACGTCTACACCACGGATATCAGTCAAGGATCGTCTGGGTCTTGCTAACAGTGCTCATGCCAGTACGGCCTCTAAACGCGCGTCAGAAGGTTCTCATTCGAGAGCCATGGGGAATGTTTAGAGAAGATTGGTTTTCGCTGTCGAAAAAGGGCCTGATCATGGTCGGAAACGGGTAGAAGGCACACCGTCTAGAACCCGACACCGAAATGATCAGGACGATAAGGTCTCCAAGTTGGCCAAGATGGCAGACGAAGCAGACAGGGCTATGGAGTTACTTATAAAGCAGAGACAAGATATAGCCGAACAGAGTTAAGAGACGAAGCGTCTAGTTATGTTCAATCTGAAGAGCATGGACACAGGAAAGGAAAGGAGCCTGCCCATTCGGGTCATGAATCTCGGGGCCAACCTCGTGAACGAAAAAGGTCAAGAAGCCCTACTCCCCAAAGATCGAAGAGGGCACACCACCCTATCGGTTCTAAAGAGGAGGGTCGAAGTAGACAGAGAGGCAGGTCTAGAGAATATACTCCTGAGAATACAAAGAAGGCACTTTGCCTTGTTTATTCTCGTCACAGCGACAGAACACCACGATGAAGCAGGTCCAGAAGTCGCACACCCGAGGGTCGCTTGAGGGCACACCACTCTGAGGACGCTCATCGTCAGAAAGTCCCTCAAAGATAGGGAGTTCTATTGAAAAAGGCTGGTCTACTCAGAAGAGGAGGGAGTTACCAGAGAAAGAAGTTTTGACACAACCAGAAGGAGTAGAATTTCTGGTCAAGGAAGTAAAAGAGCTTTGGAAACTGCTTGCCAAAGTCCAACAGGTGAAAGATACTTCGGGAAAGAAGGCTTCTCATTTTTTCGCGGAGATTCTTAAGGAGAAAGCTGACCCCACCAAAAAGTTACCCCACATGGAAAGCTATGACGGATCTAGAGATCCTTATGACCACAGTCAGGCGTTCGACAGACTGATGGACTAATATAACTTTAGCGATGCAGCTAAGTGTCACACCTTTGTTATGACGCTCTGGAGAGACGCCAGGCAGTGGATGGGGACGTTTCCTTCAGACTCAGTTTCATCGTGGACAGATTTATGCAGCAAAATTCCATGCTCGTTTCGGGAGCAACAAGAGGAGGGGTAAACCAATCGGCTCATTGGCTCAGGTTCGACAATATTCGAATGAGTCTTTGAGCAAATACATCAAGAGATTCTGAGAAGCAGTTGGCCAAGTGACCGACCTTAATGATTTTCAAGCAGTGGGTTTATTTCAGAACGGGCTGGACTTGGTGAAGTCAGAGAAATTGGTGAAGAAGTTGATGTTTCACCATCCGAAGTGTCTCGCGGAAGCTTTCGATAAGGCGGAAGGCTACATAGTGGTGGAAGATGCTATGAACAGCCTGAAGCATCCTTCCTCGGACCGGCTCAAGGAGACAGATCATGATAAAACTGATGGAGGTCAGAAGAAAAATGAAGGGAACAACGATCGCTACGATGGAGGGTCGAAGAAGTATAATAACAACTGGAGACAGGGATGAGGTCGTTCGTCCGCTCCTACCCAGAAAGTGAATAGGACGTACACTTAACTAAATACTGATAGGGCTGTCATATTGGATCAGATCAAAAATTAACTTATCTATGAACCACCTTGAGATAACCTTAAGCCCGGAGCAGGTAATTCTCGAAAATATTGTGACTATCATCAGGCTTCGGGTCACGATACAAATGATTGTGCTAGTATGAAGGACTTCATCGAGAGGAAGGTTCAAGGGGTTGCCCTAGTTCAGTATGTTGCAGCCAGAATAATTCAGCAGACCCAGCAGAGAGATAGAGAACATGTTTAGGTTGTTCAACCAGTTCAACCTGAACTGACCACTCCTGGATAGCCAGCCAGGCACGTGGTAGACGTCATCACTGGGGGAACTTCTGGCAAACTGGTTGGAAAGAAGCGTCGAAATTATCTTGATTCGGTCATGTCTGTGGCGGGTACCCTCCCGAAGACAGACAGACCTTATCCGGGTACAGTAATCTCCTTCATTGACAAGGATTACCCTTCGTAAGTCATCGAACCACATGAGGGATCATTGGTGATAACGACACAAGTAGGTTCGGTGGACATAAAGAGGATGATGATCGATAAAGGGTCTTCTGTGGATATTCTGTATGCCCACGCTTATCAGAGGATGCATCTAGATGGGCGGAAGATGGAGGTTGGGCAGGAGGCTTCCCTATACGGCTTCAGTAATGATCCAGTCAGAGTAGCAGGGACTATTGAGCTACTGGTTATCTTCGGCACAGCTCCCCAACAGGTAGAAATAACTTGTAAATTTTATGTTGTGCATGTAGATTCTGCCTACAATGCTATTTTAGGGAGACCTACTTTGACTGCTCTACAAGCTGTGACCTCTATTCCTCACTTCAAAATCAAATTTCTTATGGTCCATGGGGTTGGAGAGGTCGCTGAGGATTTAGATTTGGCCAGACGATGCTATAGAAATGCAGTGATTACTTCGGGAGTAGAGGTGTCGAAGCAGAAACTGACAATGGCGATAGAGATCGAGCCCTTCATCGAAAGCAGTTCAGAACCATTAGTCATGCCAGTGGAAGAGGCAGAGGAGTTCGAGCTCATCCCGAGCAAGAGAGACAAGACTGTAAAGATAGGTTGGGGTCTGCCGGAGCCCCTCCGGACGAACCTTATGGAGCTTCTACGCTGTTATGCTGATATCTTTGCATGGGAGCCTCAGGATATGCTAGGAGTGAGTCGAAAGATTGCTGAGCATCGGCTAGAGGTAGATCCAACCAAAAAACTAGTTCGACAGAAGAGGCGAATGTTTACACCGGAGCGCCAACAGATCATTGATGAGGAGATTGCAAAGCTGCTGGCTGCAGACTTCATTTTTGAAATTGACTACCCAGAGTGGATGGCAAATGTGGTGCTGGTCCAAAAGTAGAATAGAAACTGGCAGGTTTTTATCGACTACGTGGATCTGAACAAAGTCTGCCCAAAGGACTTTTATCCTTTACCCCACATCGATCAGCTCATCGATACAACTTCGGGATATGCATTATTGAGCTTTATGGATGCTTTCTCTGGTTACCATCAAATCTCCACGTGTAAAGAGGATATACCAAAGACGGCGTTCATTACGCATCGTTCAGTGTATACCTACAAGAAGATGACCTTCGAATTGATCAATGTTGAAGCCACGTACCAGAGAATGATGAACTTCGTCTTCAGTCGCCAGCTGGGCAGAAACATGGAGGTGTATATCAAAGACATGCTTGTTAAAAGCATGCTTGTACAGAAGCATTTGGACGATTTAGAAGAATGCTTTCAGACTGTTCGTCATCATAACTTGAGGCTGAATCCTACCAAGTGCACCTTCGGTTTGGGAGCCGGCAAGTTTTTGGGTTATCTTGTCAGTCAGAGAGGAATTGAAGCCAACCCTGAGAAGATCCAGACAATCTTAAACATGAAGACTCCTCAGTCATTTAAAGATGTCCAACGTCTGACTGGAAGGGTTGCAGCTCTGAGGAGATTTATGTCCAAGTCGGCAGAAAGGTGTTTGCTATTTTTCGACACATTGAAAGGGCCGAAGAATGCAAAGACGTTTCAGTGGACTTCGGAATGGGAGGACGCTTTCCAGAGTATAAAGACCTATTTATCTTCGGCGCCTTTGTTGATGAAGCCCGCTCATGTTGAGCCCTTGTATTTGTACTTAGCAGCTAGTTCGTTGGTAGTGGGAGCAGTTTTGGTGCGAGAAGTTGGGGGTAAGCAGCACCCGATTTACTATGTAAGCCATGTCCTTCGGGATGCTAAAACAAGGTACCCGAATATTGAAAAGTTTGCTTTTGCTTTGATAATTGCTAGTCGAAAGCTTAGGCAACACTTCCACGGTAGGTTGTTGGTGGTATACACAGATCAACCTTTGAAGAAAATTATGGGCAAACCTGAAGTATCAGGGAGATTAGCTCCATGGACGATGGAGTTGTCCAAATTTTTCATTGAATATCATCCCCGAACAGGTATCAAGGGGCAGGCCTTGGCTGATTTTGTGGTCGAATGTTCATTTTCTAAAGCGGATGAAGCTGTGGAAGAAGCTGAAGGGTCTTACAGGACAGTTGCGGTTCTTCAGCAGAAGCAGAGCTCATAGACGCTGTATGTAGATGGGTCCTCTACCTCGAACGTCAGTGGAGCAGGGATTATCTTGACGAGTCCGGAGGGATTCAAAGTGCAGCAAGCCATCAGATTTAGGTTCAATGCAACGAATAACGAGGCAGAGTATGAGGCGATGCTAGAAGGGTTACGACTGGCTAAGAGTCTTGAAGTGTAGAGAATAGTCATATTCAGTGATTCTCAGTTGATCGTCAAGCAAGTCTTAGAGGAATATGAAGCTCGAGGTCAGAGAATGGTCAAGTACTTAGCAGAACTAAAAGATCGACTTCAGTATTTCCAGTCGTACGAGTTTCAAGGAGTCGGGCGTGATGATAATTCCATTGCCGATGCACTCTCAAAGCTAGCCACTACGGATGCTAACATTTTTGATGGATCCATTTACTTGGAAATTTTGCAGCATCCTAGTGTTCAACATGAAACGATAATGTTCATTGATCGCTCTAACTACTGGTTGACTCCATATCTAGAGTATCTTGCAGATGGCGTCTTACCTTCGGATCAGATGCTAGCCAAGAAAATCAAATATAAGAGTGCTAACTTCGTTCTGATAGATGGGGATCTTTTTCGAAGGGCTTTTCGTCTCCATTACTGAAATGTTTGACTCCGTCCGAAGCTGAATATGCTCTTCGAGAAGTTTACGAGGGCATCTGTAGCGACCATATGGCTGCTAAGTCATTAGCCTACAAAGTACTTCATCAGGGGTACTACTGGCCTACAATCTTCAAGGAAGCTACGAAGTACGTCAAGAATTGCGAGAAGTGTCAACTTTACAGTCTGATCCCACATCAGCCACCAGAAGATCTATACTCGATCTTATCTCCTATACCCTTTACTGTCTGGAGGGTTGATATACTGGGTCAATTACCGAAAGCTAAAGGTCAAGTCAGTTTTGTTATACTTGCCAACGATTATATGACCAAATGGGTAGAGGCAAAGCCACTTAGGTTGATAACGGAACAAGAATTCTTGAAGTTCATGAAGGAGCCGGTAGTGTTTCGTTTTGGCATTCCTAAGGTGGTGATATAGGACAACGGACGTCAGTTTATGGGATTGAAATTTAAAGCATTTTTGAAGGAACTAGGGATTCAGCACAGAAAGACTTCAGTAGCTCATCCATAATCGAATGGGCAAGTCGAAGTGACCAATAGAACGTGTTGAATGGGATCAAGCGAAGACTGGATGAAGCTAAGGGAAGATGGCTAGAAGAGCTGCTCAGTGTGTTCTGGGCTTATCGGACTACACCAAGGACTACAACGGAGAATTCACCTTTTAGACTGGCCTATGGTACTGATGCCTTAGTTCCAGTTGAAATTGGTTCTCCAAGTCTTCAGGTCAGTTAATTCAAAGAGATTTACAACGAAGAAGGGCTGAAGGTCAATCAGGATTTGCTCGAAGAAGTCAGGGAAATAGCTTTGATCAGATTGGCTGCCTATCAACGAAGGGTGTCTAAGCATTACAATAAGGGGGTAAAGCTTTGTAGATTTGAAGTGGGAGATCTTGTTCTCCGGGAAGTCGAAGCATCTAAGCCTCAGGACTTGGGAAAGCTGATGCCAAACTGGGAAGGACCATATAAAGTTATTGAAGTACCGAAGCCGGGAACTTAAAGGTCAGGTCAGTTTTGTTATAGTTGCCATCGATTATATGACCAAATGGGTAGAGGCGAAGCCACTTAGGTTGATAACGGAACAAGAATGCTTGAAGTTCATGAAGGAGTCGGTAGTATTTCGTTTCGACATTCCTAAGGTGGTGATATCGGACAACGGACGTCAGTTTGTGGGATCGAAATTTGAAGCATTTTTGAAGGAACTAGGGATTCAGCATAGAAAGACTTCAGTAGCTCATCCACAGTCGAACGGGCAGGTCGAAGTGACCAACAGAACGCTACTGAATGGGATCAAGTGAAGACTGGATGAAGCTAAGGGAAGATGGCCAGAAGAGCTGCTCAGCGTGTTATGGGCTTATCGGACTACACCAAGGACTACAACGGGGGATTCACCTTTTAAACTGGCCTGTGGTACTGATGCCATAGTCCCAATTGAAATCAGTTCTCCAAGTCTTCGGGTCAGTCAATTCAAAGAGATTTACAACGAAGAAGGGCTAAAGGTCAATCTGGATTTGCTCGAAGAAGTCAGGGAAACAGCTTTGATCAGATTGGTGGCCTATCAACGAAGAGTGGCTAAGCATTACAATAAGGGGGTAAAGCTTCGTAGATTTGAAGTGGGAGATTTTGTTCTCCGGGAAGTCGAAGCATCTAAGCCTCAGGACTTGGGAAAGCTGATGCCAAATTAGGAAGGACCATATGAAGTTGTTGAAGTACCGAAGCCGGGAACTTATTGGTTGAGGGCATTGGATGGATCAGAGATCAAGAATACTTGACATGCTAGCAGGCTTTGGAAGTTTTTTCAGTAAATACAGTGTCAGTACTCCAGAAGTCTGTAAATATTTGAATCATCATCAATAAAAGATCCTTTTCTCCTACTCATCTTCTGTTCATTAATATCTAAGCCCTATGATGTAAGGAGGTTCGGGTGGACTCGCTGACCATTCAATGGTAGCCTTTGCGGCATGTGGTCCTTCTGAATTTGTTAGGCCCTTTGTGGTAGGCAAATGTCATCGGT